>SNQJ01S0069271.1:60098-72296 GCA_010110895.2 Picea sitchensis
CCACTCCATGTACTTGCTGACAGGGTCATAGAATGAGTGGCCAATCCCAGAAAACTGGCGACAAACAACCGCCTGTGCTACACAGTTGTCCACCTGTGGCTGAATATCTCTGATAAGCACAGGTAGGAGGACAACTGACGCAGGCTCACTGATCTCAGGTGGTGGTTGTTCGTTGATTGGCTCTGGATAGAACATGAAATGCGCGCTTAGTTGTTCCTCTGGTTCCTCCTCCTCTTTTCCGTGCACTCCCCCATCTTGTAAAAAGGAAACGGTCTCTCGATCCTTCTCTTCAATCCCAGATGTAAATACATCATGGGAAATCTCATGAAGGAAGAAAGAATGATCCTCTTCCACAATGGCTTCCTTGTTTAAATCTGAGACAGTAGGCTCATTAGGGGTAGATGCTAACGCATCCAAAAAATCTTCAATAATCTCTTCAAAAGAGTTGCTTAGATCATCTGCCTTGAAGATTGGAAAATCCTTTTTGCTGCCTTCAGATTCCAATTTTGCACACTGGGGAGTGGGGAATATCGCCTGCACCACTAGTTCACTCAGAGCGCCATCCTCTTCCCTGGGAACTTCATCACTCTCATAACCCCACCTGTTGCAGACGAATGGGGAGGAGAAAGGACGAAGCTCTGATCCAAGTCATCAGGATCATCCTCATAGCCTACGTCCGAAACAACTTCATCCAGTATAGAGTTGTGGTATCCCTCACTACAGTTATGACAAACTAACACAGAGGGATAAAACTCTTGGTAATAGGTGATGAAAGCTGAATGAAACTCCGAGAGTGAAGAAATGCTAGCAGGGGGTAAAGAATGATACCATTTACGCGCATCCCTTGCTAACGAGAACATGAACATTTTCAATAATACATCCTCATGATGTATCTCCCACTGACGCATGAGTTCATGAAACTCACTGAGGTGCTGAGCAGGGTTGTCATCTTCATGCTTTCCAAATATGGGCAAATAATCGCCCCATTCATTCGGAGAGGGGACAACATTAGGAATACCAGGAATAGCAGAAAAATTAAAAGGAGAAAACCTGCGAGCAAGGATTTTCTCCATATCGAACCAATGGAGTCGCCAATCGATCCTTGAGTCATGGAGTTGCCGGGTGAAAGATGCACAACTTTGAATGTGTCTGGTCCTTGTTCACCATCAAAGGCCATATCCTAACGTTGTTGTTACCCCAGGAAGCTTCTCAGGCTGAGAAAGCAACTGCTGAAACCTTCTCGAGAAATCTCCTTAGGGTCAGCTTTCAGGTGTGCTAACAGTAGCCACAACTGAAACAGTGATGTGGAAACCTTGGAGTCACCACAGTGGAGTCGCCAGGTGCACAGTAGCAGTCTTGAAGGGATTTGATGTCTGATGCACCTTCAGAATCAGAGGCTCATTGTCATTCTGCCCAGGGAAAATCTTCAACTTCCTCCCCGGCAAAGGTGCCAAAAATGTTAGCATCAGAAGTCACCCCTGGATTGCAGCAGGAGCAGAGCCCAACGCCCATCAGTTTATCTCATGATTTGTTTATAAAAGAGGTGATCAAATGAGAGATAACTCAAAACAACATTGCTCTAACTCAGAAACTAGGTCAGGTATCCATGAGCGAGTGGGGTCTTAATCAAACTTCAGACAGTGAGTTGTAGTGAGGGTGAGTAAGGGGGAAGCTTGTATCAGAGAGATGCAAAGGTTGGTCATAAAAATCAGGTTTCTAACAGACTGTAGGAGAAGGCATATAAACACAAGATCTTCTTACATTCAAATGAAAAAACCAGAGAATACAACAATGCAACGATAAATCCTTTATCATAACATAATTGCAATAGTTCGCACGAATCAGTCAATCACGAACTCCCTCAGTATGGGATGAAAATTTAGATGCAGTAAGAAAGACTGTCTATTATAAAATAAGAAATCCCACATACAGATGCATAACCAAGAATCTAGAATGTCTATTAAAACTTTACAGTCGGGAGCTTTGCTCTACCATCGATCCCCTTAAAAATGCAAAAACTGAGTACATATACTCGGACAGATTTTCCCAATAGAGGTGCGCTCGCCCTTCAAGGTGTAGCGTCTCTTCAATCAAACTTCAGACAGAAACCCTTCGTCAGACATCTTCTTAACTTCGCATGGCCTTTGTAGGGGAGGTAGATGAAACATTAAAGGCCAAAATGGCATGTGTAGACATCCTCTGGTCAGATGAGAACTCGGCGCGACCCCCTTTTTGGAGAAAATCAGTGTACGGTACCATCTCGGGTAGACTGCATGTCGGAACCTCCATGTCTTGCATTTAGTAAGTGAGTCGAGGTTTCAACTACCTCCATTCTCCTTCATTTAATTCTTTAGCGAGGACCAAGATCAGGGTCGGGCCGAACTGGTATTTTGGAGAATGCGGTGATCCTTTCTGCGGCTAAGCCCGACATTTCGGCCCCTTTGCACAACTCTTTTTCTTTCCCCAAGTGACCAGGCGTTAAAACCGTGGGTCCAGCTGCTGGGCATTTTCGACGCTTCGTGCCTCGAGGCTGGGAGGAGGTTGATCCCTGCTCTTTGAAGTCGCGATGTGCAAAGGGGCGATAGAACCTAATCGCACATCACATACCCCTCTTTTGATCAGACGACCCAAAACACTTTCGACAATACTGTGGGCCCGTCATTAAAAGTTCTTTTCCTTTCGTGATTCCCAAGTTCGTGGGTCAAAGACCCTCGGCTCCCTTTTCTAAACTCTCGATCCCCGAGATGGCGATATGGGTCGAGCCCCTTTTCTGGTCAGCGCTCTCTGCATGTAACCGTCGGCTAGAGCCCAAGTACTAATGCCTCTCGCAACTCACGGCTTCACGAGCTAGAGTATCGAACTTTGACATTCTCCCCTCGCGAAGTCCTGAGACGCGATGGTCAACGAAGGTTGACCTCCTCTGGGCACTTTTCGTAACTCACAACCTCGTGCAACTAAAAGACATAGTCCTCTCTCCGAACTTACGAACCCCGAGTTCGAGAAATAACTACTGCGCTTATACTGATCGCGAATGAGGCCCCTTGAAAACCTTTTTGCGCCATCTTAACTGTGCATGGATTCTGCAAGGAGGGTAGCTGAGCCATTAAGTCTTGAGCTAGCATGTACAGATTTCTCTATCTAGTCGAGGACTTTGGCATGGTTTCTTTGGAAAAAATCAGTACACAGGACCTCTTCGAGCAGACCGTTTGCCGGACCCTCCATTCCCCACACTTGATGAATGAAAGGAGGCTTCAACCACCTGTTCTCATCATCATTTACTCCAAGAAAAAACCAGGATCGAGGTCACATCAGATGGCACCTGGAGATCACGATGATCCTTTCGGCGACTGGGCTCGGCGCCTTTGGCCCCCTTTCTTTCCCCAAGTGACCACGGGTTGTGACCATGTTCTTGTCCACAAGGCACTTTCGAGATTGCTTCATGATACTGCGGGCCTTGATTTAAGCACCTTTGGCACTTTCGGGGTTCAGGGTTTCAAGAGATAGGACAACATGGGACCTTCACCCTTCGAACTCCCGATTGCCGAAACGCCGACGCGAGTAGATCTCGCGCCACGCGTCCTCTGGATGGATGGATGCTATCTTTCCCTACACACAATATGGGCACCATCCATTGCGTTATCCTCAGTGCAACTTCGCTAACCGCGATTTCTCGCCAACCATTGATTTGTCCCTTTGGATGAATCCTAATCATTAAAATCAGACTGTTCGCTCGCTTGATTTAAGCCCGAAATAAATTTCTTCTGTGAGTTGCGCCCAACGCTCCTCACGCCATTTGTAATCCTGAATATCCCGATGTCGAAGACATGTAATGTTGCTAACAATTCACATCTATAATAAAATGCGGTCAACCCATCTCGCCCATCTATATCAAGTTCTCTATATCCTCTCCAAGCACCAACTTTTCCTCAAATAGTCTAAATGTGCTTTTGGTGCCTCTAAAGTTGAGTACCTGGGTCATATTATTGGCCAGGATGGTGTAAGGGTGGATCCCAATAAAATTGAATCTATGGAGAATTGGCCTCGCCCTAAAACTCTTAAAATTCTGCATGGTTTCCTAGGTTTAACGGGC
This sequence comes from Picea sitchensis, assembly GCA_010110895.2. NCBI lineage: Eukaryota > Viridiplantae > Streptophyta > Pinopsida > Pinales > Pinaceae > Picea > Picea sitchensis. Next base: position 64,189 of record SNQJ01S0069271.1, read on the forward strand.
TACTTTCGCAAGTTTGTTCAGAATTATGGTAAAATTGCAGCTCCTCTCATAGCTCTCCTTAAAAATAATTCTTTTAGTTGGACTCCAACAATTGACCAATCCTTCTATGCCTTAAAATAAGCTATGTGCACTAATCCTATACCGACCCTACTTGACTTCACCAAGACCTTTGTTCTGGAATGTGATGCATTAGGGAGAGGAATTGGGGCAATCGTCATGCAAGATGGACAACCTTCGGATTTCACCAACAAATAGTTGTCAGACCGACATCTGGGCCAATCGATTTATGAAAAGGAAATGTTGGATATTTTCATGTAGTGGATCTCTGGAGCGCTTATATATTGGTACACCACTTCCAAATTAAAACGGATCATCAAAACCTCACGTACTTCTTGGAACAATGAATTTCATCCCCGGGGAAACAAAAATGGGTGACGAAGTTGTTTGGATATGATTATGAGATTTTTTACAAGAAGGGAAAAGTAAATGCAGTGGTTGATGTTCTTTCTAGGAAATATGAAGATGAAGGGTCCCTCTTTTCCCTCTCATTCATTGTCTCCAATAGGTCTTAGGTTATTTCACAAGAATGGTTGCAAGACCCCAAAATTTTTGGCCTAATCCAAAAACTTCAACAGGATCCCCAAGCTGCTCCAAGGTACTCTTGGGATAATGAAGAGTTTCTCTATAAAGGTCTCTTGTATTTAAGAAAACAATCGACACTTAAATCCATGGTGCTCTCTGAGTTTCATGCTTCACCTACAACAAGCCATTTAGGTTTTACCAAAACTTATGAACGTGTCAAACAATATTTCTTTCGAGATGGTATGAAATAAGACATCTGCACCTTTGTGGCTGAATGTGATACATGTCAATGTAATAAGGGAGAGACTATCAAACTTCCTGGTACACTCCAACCACTTCCACTTCCACCTACTATTTAGATGGATATTTCTATGGATTTCATTGTTGGCTTACTGAAATCAGGAAATATGCTAGCCATCATGGTGGTAGTGTATTGTCTTTCCAAATATGCTCTTTAACACTTGTTCACAATATCCACAGTGGCTCAACATTTTATGGATAATATCTTCAAACTCCATGGAATGACTCATTCTATTGTTTCTAACCGTGATCCAACTTTTACCAAAAAATTCTAGCAAGAATTATTTAGGCTCCAGGGAAATCAGTTGAATCTCAACACATCCTATCACCCCAGACTGATGTAAAAATGGAAGCAGTCAACAAGTGTTTGAAAACATATTTGAGGTTTTTAGCATCTAATAGAAAACATCAGTGGGGTCAATGGTTACCCCTATCTGAATGGTTTTACAACACCTCTTACCATACTGCCACTCGCATGACTTCTTTTGAATCCGTCTACGGACATAAGACACCATCAGTTCTCCCATACATACTGTGTATCTCCAAGGTTTAGGAGGTTGACCAGAATCTTACTGTCTGCATGACCATTCTTCGTACTCTCAAAGAAAATTTGGTAATGAGTCAAAACTGCATGAAGCAACATGATGATCAAGTTTGTTCTAAACGTCAATTCACTAAAGGGAATCAGGTGTTTCTCCATCTCCACCCATACAAGAAGACTTTACTCAAATACCAATAGTGTCAAAAGCTTGCACCAAAATTTTATGGTCCTTACTCCAAGCTCCATCTTTTTTTTCATGTCTCTTTCCTAAAGAAAGTGATTGCCACCAAATTCCACACCTAGACCAACCTACCAGAGTTGGATGAAGAAGGTTCCATTTGGTTGCAGCCACAAGTCATCTCGGACCACTGAGAGAGTCGCCTCCATCAATGCTCCATCATTGAAGTTTTGGTTCACTAGAACGATACTCCACTAGAAGATTCCACCTAGGAACCAACTACCATTCTGTCGCAATTTCCTCATCTTAATCCTTGAGGGAAAGGATTGTTTTCAAGGAGGAGGGAATGTTAGGGACCTAACCTCTCACACAGATAGAATACTATATTTTCCATGTAATAAAGGTCGACATTAGTTAATAAGGCCGAAATATATTTTCCATGTAATAAAGGCCAATATTAGTTAGTAAGGCCTATTTAATAATCATGAACAAGTCAATGTAAGAAGACCTAATAGAATCTTCCTCTTCTAGAAATATCTTCCTCTAGAATTTTCTTTAGAAGATAGAATTATTATAAATAAGAGTAGGAGGCATGAGAAATTTCTTTTTGAGAATTATAGTAATAGAGCTCTTCTATGTTGGAGGTTTCCCCCCCGATGAGACAAGTGAACATTGATTTCTTTGAATAAACATATTATTTATGATATTTCTCTCTCAATATTTAGTTGTTCCATTGATATATACTAAATATTCCTATTTCTACAAATTATATTACATATGGTACTTTACATTTAAATCCCAACAACAGTTAGTACCTTTTCGGCTAATTCTTGATGCGTTATTTAGTTTTCTATTTAACCGTCCATCCCCCCACCGGGTTCTCTCTTATGTTGTTAATTTACCAAGTGGATCTTATACTTCGTTGCGTTCAATGAACACATATGGCATTAATTTCACATTACCTCCATATTGTATCTTTTAATGATTACTAGTCATGTCACTTCCTGACTGTTTCCTTTATACTTGTCTTTTCCTGACTCCTCTGTCCACCAATATTATTCGTTTACCAATGCAGGTCTGCTAGGATGGTTCACACTTTCAGTCGGGGTTCCATTCCCAAATTCGTTGTTCTATAGGGATTTATAGATCTATGCATCAAAGTCCTGGGGGGATCTTCATGGCAAGGTTGAGCAAACTTTGTTTCTCGACATTGACTGTGTAGATGCTTCATAGTACCCACAGATGGATATCCATGCATTTATGTAATGCTCATCCCTCCCAACTGGTGAACTGCAATGGGACTGGAAACCATCCTTCATTCCCCTATGAGACACTACCTTGATAAATTTACGTGACCTACCAGTGTTCGACACTACTGGAGAAGCCACACAATGCACCAAGTTTCTCATTAGCCGGGTGCACAATGGTGCTTTGTGGTTGGACCATGCCTACCCCATCCACATAGAAGATATTCATAAGTTTATTGGTATCTCCATGTAAGGGAAAGATGTCACACAAGGGTTCCAGGGATCAGGGAAGCACGACAGAGGAGAGGAGGTAGTGGAGCGCTCATTAACCAAATCAATGATGAGCAAGACTAGTGTGCCTACTAAATCATTGTAGAAAGGTCATGAAGAACTAATTACGAGGTGATTGCACATTGAATTCCATAGCAGTGGATGAGTTTAGTAAAAATGGTGCACCTTTGAACTAGTACAAATACCTTCTCACAAAGATGTTGCAGGCCTACACCAATGTGCATGAGTAGGCCACATACTTCATATATGGCTATTTGTTGGTTTCATTTTCTATGTGGAAGTGGTAGATTCCTCAGGGTCAAAGCGTCTCCCATGCTCCAGATAGTTGAATCGTCAAGCTCTTTCACCCCTAGAACAATCACATTGTTGCCACTCACTCAAAATACCATGATGTTTCCTTTCTCCAGTGGCATAATGACCTTATTTCCATAACTCAAAAACAAAGGATTATGTAGGCACATGTCAAATTCCACACCCATAACATTTGGTTTGGTATGAACCGTGACTGAACATTTGTGAGGCCTTTAGTTGTGGCTCCATCCATTTTTCACACCCCTTCATTTCCTTTTTATCTAGATGAAGTAATTTTGGACAAGGAAGTTATGGGTTGGCCATCAATTATGAAGGAAAGGAAAATATCAGGGATTACCTACTCAATACCTCCCATCTCACAATGGTCATCTCCTATGCAGACACCTAGTGCAAGCCTCATCTCAACAAAGAGATAGCAGATGCTCTCAAGATCAGAGGAAGGGGCAGACAAAGGTGAAGAGAAAACACTACCAAGGGGGATAGTGAAAATCCCATTCTCCTCATCCTGGACAACACCACCATCTATGGTAAGCAATTGCGTGAAGTCTTTGCTTCTACTTTTCCTATAAATAAATTGTGCATTGATTCTCTGTCCATTTCTACCACCAACTCAATTATCACCAAGGCCATCCCTTTATCTTCTCTTCCACCTTCGACTCACATCACTACCCCCATTACCTCCTCATTCCCCATTATAAGCATTATTGATGACCCTCCAATTAATTCCAAATCTACCCTCATCATTGAGGAACTCAACAACCAACAACCTATCTTTCCCGCCAATGTCCCATTGACTCTTGTATCATCCCCTACTGTTATCGGACAAATCGGTAGGTGCAGACACTAACGGATCTCCCTAGATCCACCTGGATCTAGAACAAAACAGGACAGGACACGACTCTTTCCCTAAGTTGTGGTCATTGAATCTACTAATAAGAAGGAATGAGTGACATACCTTTATATTGCTTCCTTAGGTCTCTGTTTTTCCCGCTTCACTCCGGCGCTCTTGTGAAGTTAGGTCCAAGACAACAAAAACCAACCAAAGTGAAGATAGAAAAGTATATTCAATGTCAACCTATGCATATGATCAAGGAGTTATGTTATAAAATAAGAGTGATTTTATGGGAAAGGTACATGTCGTTGTATTATATTAAATGAAAGTAGAAGATACAGCCTGATTGCCTTGATGTTGCAAGCTTCCTTTCAGTGACCCTTGTTTCCAACACACACACTTGATTTGCACTTGCATGAAGAAGATCCAATACCTCTTGATAGACTGAATAGAGTCTTCAAGATTCTGTCCAAGCAGGGTTCTTCACACAATTCTTTCACCAATTCTTCATTCAATATTGCTTAACCTTTTCCATGAGAAACCTTTCAATATATAGGAGAACGAGGGATGGTTACATGGATGAGGATGATCCCACCAAATCTGAGAAGTCAGTAGGATTCCAACCATGCGAATGCCAACTCATTTTCTAGAAGATCCCCTTCTAGAACCTTCGTGACCTCTTCTCCTTTCCAAGCTTAAAAAAAGGTTCACACCCTATCTCTGGAGTAGACTGTGAATATTTCACACCTTAAGTGTGGGTGGTCTGCGAGAATCAAGGATTCTCGCACCCTGTAACATAGGCATCTTGCGAACTCATCTTAAAAATGTGTTTTTGGAAGAAGACAACAGTCGCTTTTCTCAGGCAGAAAGTCTTTGTGGGAGCATGAACACATCACTTGTAGAGACATCACCAGAGTGACCAAAATCATGTGTAATAGAATGCCCCCCAAAGTATGAGCCTGGAATCTATGACAGCCGAAATACTTTGTAAAGTGCTTGTGTGTGTCAGAAACCAGGAGCATACCTAATTGGAAACATGTAAACAACCAAGCATCTACAGAATATAATACCAGTTTTGAGGTAGGCATTCCCATGCTCAGATCACAAACGAATGGAATCATAAACATAAGTCATGGCCACCAATCATACACCATAGATCCATGCCATCAACATGTTACATAGCCATCAGGAATACACTGTGGATTTATGTGAGAAGACTTGAATTAAGATGACATAGCCAAGTGACATACAAAGTGGATCTATGCACCGACACAAATCATAGATACTCCATAGCAGCCTGGATCAAAAAGATGAGACCCAGGGTCTTCAATCACATCACCTGAAAGTACGAATCTAGCCATGTGATTACATGTGTTGAAGTTGAACATGGTAGAAACCACTTGATTACCGGTCATTGATGAAAACCATTAACAAGTGCGAGGGAAATCACCATTGATGTCAATGACTCCCAAGGTACCGAAGTACAATCCAAATGAATGTGAATGAACGAGATCAAGTCGAGCACTCGACGGAATATCTCGATCAGGCATCAATGATGTGAAACCCCTGTCGAAAGTGAAGAGACCTGCCATTAAGGCATGCATGCTCTAAGGTACTAAATGATTTCTATGTCTCATTTCCGGATAATGAGTTGAATTCGATGGAATAAGACTTGTCACAGGAGGGCCTTAATGTATCCCCCATAAATGACATGAAATAAGTAACAAATTTTGAGGATGAGACAAAGTATGAATATGAGTCGAAATGGACACAGGGAAGGCCGACATAGTAAGAATGGACAATTGTATATGGCCGACTTAATAGCGGGCTTGTGTGAACTTCTCTTGAACATATGAACGACATGACCAAGGAATTGGCAACACTAACTCAAAGATGACCAAAGATATGACCTTGTAGCAAGTCGAACGAGAGACAAATGGATTTCCCAACCCGGATTCGAATGAAAAATAGGGGGTGTCATGTTCAAGAGCTACACTTACTGCCATTAATATGAATACGAAAACACATCCCTTTCAACAAATTTCCCCCACCATCTCTGGCGAGTACCTCTTTATTTTTACGTAAGCTTGAGGAGGATAACATATGCTTGTTGATGTAAGATCATCCTTCGGATGAGTCCCTCGGAGTATATTTAACGAACCCTAGGAAGGAATGGTTCGGTCCCATTACAGGTCTTTCGATGTTTGTTTAACGAGACCAAGGATAGAAAACTCAGGAGTTTTTCATGTTTTGAGAGTTTGAAAAACACTTAAAGAGAACTCTCCCAATTCCTTTTCCGTAAATAAGTCCGACGATACCGAAAAAGTGATAAACTATCGCCCGTCAAACATTTTCTTCAGATATTTTAACGAGCATGAAGAGAACAAGATCGCTTGGCAATCTTTTCATTTTTATGGAGCGTGAAAAGAGCTTAAAGGATAATCCTTTAGGTTCATCGTTTTCGTGTTACCATAACGAGTACTAAAAGAGGAGAAAAAGTATACTCGGTTATGTTCTCATATATTTTTGAGCGCGAGAACGAACGAAGACTGAGCTCGAGGTTTTTTCTACAAAAACCCTAAAAAAGTAATTGTACATGTGACACAAAGAAAAAATACCTGTACCCCCTCGTTTGGACTTCGAAGTTACCATATCTGCGGAAAACCATACTCACAAGGCTATTAGGACATTAGGTTTTATAAGCAAAACAATAAAAATAATATAAAAAATCAATAAAAAATAGTAAAAAGTGAATAAATAAGGGTAAAAAGGGATTCTTACCATTTCATTGTGATTTTGCCAAAAACTTGCCCAACATACCTCATTTTCCCCCAAATTTCTTTGCTCGATTGCAGAAGGTACCAACGATCATTTGACGAACAATTTCAACCAACGAGGTAATTTCTTGATCCTTCAACTTTTCCATGGTTTAGTTTTGGTTTTTATTGGCAATTTTTAGGGTTTTAAATCCATTTTAGGGTCACATCATGCGCTCGAGCATTCTCGCAAGCGGGCCTTGCAGGACCTGATTCTAGCAGGTGACCTTTAGGACACCTGCAAGAATCTCGCACTGTGCCAAAGGCTCACCTACGAGGGCTGAAACATGAATTTTAAAGTTAAATTTTTCTCAACAAAAATTATACAAAAGATTGAAACAAGTTGCTAACTCTTCTCTCATGGCTCTTGTGTAGGTGTTTGACCATCACAATGTTGGAGTGGCGAGAAAGAGAACATGAGGAAGACGATGTTATTGCCTAGAATGACCCAGGTACAGTCACTGCCCTCCGAGACTGTGGGCTATTGAAATTCTTCTGGATTCCGGGCATGAGAGCCCAACTAAGATTGTTGGAATACCTAGTCCACATGTGGGATGTGGACCAATAGTTATTTCACATGGGAGTCCATACGCTAACCCTAGATATCAAGGATATATATTTTCTAACGGGGTTATCATGGTGTGCATACCATGCTAGCTTGACCGGTGGCTGAGGCGGTGGACTCCCTATGAGTGAGTATTGTCGCCAGTATTGTGTTCCTGAGGCAGAAAGAAGCAAGGGTAAGGTTGATATTTGGGGGGTCCAAGACTTGACCCTGCTAACCATCTTGTTCACTATATCACGCATGGCTGGGAGCACGGCTCCACACATGGATCTCCAGAGCTACTTCCAATATTCCATAGAGTGTGTTTGCACTCTTCTCGTCGCTGTGTGAGCAAAAAGTGAGTGCTTACATGCCTAGTTGGGCTCTGCTAGTCATGACAGCTGTATGGTAAAAGGTTAGAAAGAAAACAATAAAGCTATTAACAAGAATTAAACAAAAACTAAA
>SNQJ01S0069272.1:4433-14670 GCA_010110895.2 Picea sitchensis
CTTATTCTTATGTAAATGCTTATTGTTTACAAAATGAAGTTGATCTCCTTTAGGAGATGTTCTTGGTTACCAAACTAGACTCCAGGCAAGATATCTTCCATAGAGGATACCATGGAGATTTTGTTATTCTTGTTTCTTGTTCCGAGCAGGTCATAAGAGATAAATATGAGAGGGAGTCAATGATCAAGAAGAAGCCAGCATAGTTTTGTGACATTTTGCAGAATGAAAAGGGGCATGCAGCTGATGGAAGCGTGGTTTGAGGATTCTCTCAGATAGAGGGAGTTGATTTCAGAGTTTGAGCTGAAGGATCTTGACCGGATATATTGGGATTGGAAGCATGGTTGGCACCAAATGAGATCTTCAGTGAGGACACTGAAGAGGTTTATCATGATGGACAGGAAGTCCATGGCCACACCTATGACGACGCATCTGAGGAAGTTGTGTGACAGGATAGGCATTTGCTTTGCAGAGAGCACCTTGTGCCAGTATATGGTTGAGCCATGACCATATTATTGGGTTACAGCACAACATGCAGGTACCTATGTTTTGGTACAAATAGATATGATTGATCTTCAATGATGAAGTATGGTTGTCGGGATATATAGCTTTTGGATTGGAAGTGCAAAAGACAGATCTAGCACCTTGGGATCGAGCAGGATTCCCAGACAAGCAGGGAAGCATATATCTGTAGCACTTAGTCATATATCATAGCTAGTGACAATATATGAAGAAATGTGGCTTTTTCGGAGGAACTTGTAGGACTTCATCAGAGACATGGTGCAGGAAGGAGCAATGAGACTCCATCACTTATCCACATATGAGCAGATAGTTGACATTTGCACTAAGCCTCTGTTTGGGACAAGCTTGGCAGGAATGCAAATGTTTCCTTGCGGGAGTATTGATGATTGCAGCATCAAATCGATATTCCAAGATTGATCAGAGGAACTTGATCATGTGGGAATAGGCCCAGATGTAATCTTCACCAGACTGAAGATTCAAGTTGTTGTTAGATCTCCTATGTGTGAATTGCATCGAGCCTTGAAACTCTCACGAGTAGTTGAGTAGTTAACTCACGAGTAGGTGACTAGCCCCGATAAGCATCAGGCCGACTCTATCTCCACATGAACTGGGCTGCAGACCAGGGGAAATAGGGAACATCTACATCTGAATTAGATGTGCCCCGACATAGTCTTCGACAAACCGAGGACTCAAGGTGCTTGAGGTGCAATTCTACGTATTTGTTAGAATCAAGTTGAATGAATTCACGGAGTGATCCTATGAGAGGATCACCATGAGGTGTTTATGGCTCCGATGTGGTCATAATTCTTGTCATGGGACAAGAACAACCCGAGGTGCTAGACACGTGTCCAATAGCATTGAGCTAAATACATTCACAAAGTGATCCTATGAGAGGATCAACTATGAGGTGAATGTGGCTCCGATGAGGTCATGATTATTTTCATGGGACAAGAATGACCGGAGGTGCTAGACACATGGTGGTGGAGATAGATCATCAATATAGCTAAATGAGGCTCATGGATATTGTGACATTGTCTATGACAAAAGGATACCAAGAACAAGTACGATGATATATATTTGATGATTGCTACCAGATGATGTTGATAGTAATGATGATACTTATGATGATACTCACGACATGGGTGTCGGACTGTGTAGCCATGGGTGAGCACGTCATGCAGGTGTAGCCCATGACGATGATGGTGACACACACTATGAGGTGTAGCTCTTGTGTTCTCTAGCGGGTTATGGCCCCTAGACAAGATTGACAGGTCCACATGGATGCAGCCATGTGTGATGTGATGATGCTACCTGTAGAATGGTCTACAAGACTATGTGAGTCTTTCCCATACCATGTGAAGATGGATGGTTGTGACCATTAATACCTCCCTAGCAAAGAGGAAGTGTTGATATTATGTTGATATTATGGTAGTTGTGGGAGGTATTAACCTCCATATGTAATCTTTGACTAGAATAGAATACTTCGAAAGCAAGAGAAACCCTAAATAAATGTGTGAAAACCCTAGAAGACAATGTCAGCTCAGCAGAATATATAATATTAAGATATTTTCCTCCAAGAAGACAAGTCAACCCAGACAGGTGAAAAAACCACTATAAATAAAGGATGTCTTCGCTCATTTGTTCACTCACTCACACACACTCAATCACCTAGAAACAATGCACAAGTTTGGAGGAGGAGCAGCAACGACTGCAATTGCACGGTTTTCTCTTGTTTAGTATTTATGAAACTTTTTTCTTGTGAGCTACCCTTGGAGAATGTGCGCTCTCTTGGTTATTTGTTGGTTATGGTGTGGCTTCCTAGAATCATTCTTTCTATCAAAAGTTAAGGTGCTCGGGGGTGGCTTTATGCCTATGGTTGGGTGACAATGGTGTAGCATTATCTATAGTTAAACGAGCACATCAACATTATTCTAACAGATAGCTCTGAAATTCTCACCTAGAATATTTTCTTTACCATATATAAGATGGTGATAAAATAAATGTAGATAATAAATCACATGGCATTGCCATACTTGCTCAAGTATGTAGGGAAAAAGCTAAATTGTCATACTAATACTTTTTAAGTCTTTGAAAGGAGGACGACATTTGCATCCCTGCCAATAATACAAGCATCATTTTCTAGATAGGAAAGAAGTAGAAAAAATGATTGTGAAGACATAGGATTGAAAAAAATGTCAGTAATTTTGTATCTCATATTTTCTATATTTCTTGATAAAATTTCTCTGTCTACATGCACAGAAACATAAAACAATATGTGAGTTGATCTCTTTGTATCTCCTTTTGTAAGCCTAATGTAATGATCCCAAGCCATTATGCAAGGATCATCACGGTTTTGGTGTCTTTTTTAAACTTTTACTGAGTGAGGTATTTCGTCAAACACTTTGTTGTCCTACTTGTTTAGATGTGTTTATATGTGTGTGTGCAACAAATAACAGAAAGAGATAACCATGGAACATACCTCAACCATATGCAATATGATAGACAAGCCAAAACATCTCAAATTTTCTTTATTCATAAAATAGAAGAACCTGCTACAATGGAGATGACGATCTGAAATGCTCAACAGATGGCCAAGATGATAGACAATAGATAACAAGTATGAGCTACTACAAAATGCTCCTGCTGATACAAAACAAGCCTCCAAAGGCTGAATAAGAAATGAAGATCAAGACATGCAGATCTGAATGCCAAACTCTCCAGCTGGAGAATGACACGCTCCAATAGAAGGCTGAAACCCTCAATAAATTGACCATGCTACCAAAAGTGTCCAATCACCCTAAGAAATATGCCAACTGATAGATCGGGCAACTATAGGGACAACTCAGGTGTCCAAATCTCCAAATCCACTCTCAAACCCTGTAGATCTGAACTCCTCCACTGAATGGTGCGCCCCACTAAATGACTGAAGCCCTAGATAATTCGGCCCTGATGAAGGAGGCCTCCAAATGCTCTGAAACTCCCCAGGGATATAGATCGGGACACTGCAAGTCACTAGGTGAAGTCTCAGGGTCAGATCTAAAGTGTAACCTCTCCAAACTGACTAGATCTGAATCTCAAAAATGCTCTCCTTCTCTTCAATTCGTCCCACTGCTCAAGAAATAATCTGAGCCATACAACTCTCTCAGAAAGCACTAAATTTGATGTCCAAGGCCCTGCAATGAAAACCCAAGTGATAGAATCCTCAAAGACCCTGCCAATCTCCTACAACGAATCTCTCTCCAAAGATGGTGCGCCCCCCTTGCTGGAAACCCCCAATGGTGCGCCCTCCTCCTCTTCCCGTGCCTATGGCTGTGTAGAACCCTCCTGCACTGATGTAGAACCGAGCTAGAATGGTATGGGAGAGTATTGCATCTCCGGGACCAAGCTTGGGACAAGCTAAGTGGAATCTTTCACCACCGAATCATCCTCTAAGGTTTGTTAAGTCAAAACCCTCAAAACCCCCAATGTTGGGCTCACTAGCTAAAAGTCAGATATCAAAATATGATCATACATGAATCATGAGTAGAGGCCCTTGCCTTCCTTTATACTTTTTGGCTCACCTTGTCCCTCCAAAGTGACTTTCATTTTATTAATATTTAATTAATTAATTAAATCACTTTAATTAATTAATTAACCTTTTTACCTCTGAAAAGCTCCTTATCTCTCATTATGGCTTCCCTGACCATTGAAAGTCACGTTTAGCCATCTCATCCTGTAGTGTTGCTCCTCCCGATTCCAATGAGCTATTACACTAAGAGGTTCCTCCAAGTAATGTACCCAAAATGACCTCTTCAGTGATTTCAATTAACTTACGACTCAAAATAGTCAAAATCATGGAAATCGTCGGAATGCAATGAAACTAAAGCCAACCTGTGCGGAATGGCTCATAATGATGGAATATGATGATCAATGCAAGCTGGACCCCACGATGCCTCTCAAATACCCCTGTACTCGCTATAACATCCATCTGGTTACTCTGGTCATCATAAATCTTTGCACTGTGATGATGTTCCAAAGTGGGGACATTACACCTAACCATCCAGGTGACCTTATGAGCCCCATGGCATTGCCCCTAGAATTCCATAAGGCGCAAAGAACAATCCAAGAATATACAATTGATTTTGTGATAGTGAAGCTCAAAGATAACTATGTGCTTATTAAACACCCATGTTGTCCCTATGGCTTAGGAGATCTGCATTGGCCAGTTATTTCTTTGTGGCTTGGGAGGTAGTCCTCATCCACTTACTTCACACTGGCTTGAGAGGTCTGCACCGACCAATATACACACACAATCTTAACTACAAAGGACTAACTAACAATAAGTAATATATCATGTCAACAACTTAGATCAGAATACTTTATAGTAGTATTTGTATTATTCTAAAAATACTTCATATTCCATACCATCTTCTGCATATTTTTCACATAATACTCTTGCTTCATCAAAATCTATATCTCAGGGCCAAATTTATGTAATTATAAATTTCTACATAAACCATATATTTGATTCATCAACAACCTGATATTCATGTCGCACTTTTTCTAGGGACAAATATTAAGTGAGGTATGGCATTTTTAAAATTAGCTCCCAATGAAAGGCTAAAAAGGCGAGACTCTCCATGGAAGGGAGGATGTAAAATGTTTTGTTAACTACATTTCCATTCTGTAAGGATGGGCTCTTACCAAGAATTTTTTACAGTCATAGATAATCCAAGCTATCAATTGGGAAAAAAAACTCAAATGGAAATTGGAAAAACAAATTTATCAAGAGAACCTTGAACCCTTCATGAAAGAAACGAAGGAAAACGTACAAAGTAACAATTAGGTTTAAACTATGCCAAAGTGGAAAAACAAGATACAAGGCAGAAAGGCGTGAACAGGAAGACCAAATTCAACGAGGTATTTCGCAAGTTGATAATATACTAAGAACAAATGCAAATAGGAAATCATGGAAATCACATAAATATACATTTGTCAAAACTTTATCCTCCAGATTAAGGTACAAAAAAACTATCTAACTAGCATCACAAGAGGTGCTCAAGAGAACTTGTAATATTGCACAAATGGTTCTCCATTAGTCAACAGTACCACCCAAACCTTCGTGCACTTTTCAAGTTACCTTTGCAAAAGCAAATATTATGAAAGTATCACATAATTTCCACTTGTCTGGCAAATCTTGTGTTCCCTGACGTCAAAACCCGCTGGTTTCTCGATAAAAATAGAACATTATTCATTTCAACCACCAAACCAATCCAACAATAAAAGGTTGTAGATCACAATGAGTATTACATATGAGACGCTAGCAACACATGAACTTCCAATATCCAACTTTAAAGATGCCCTTTGAAACTTCAGATTTTGACATTTCCTTCAAACCAATTCCCAAACACGTATTTTAAGCTTATTCGTGTTACCTTGACACGGACAGCTTCTTCTTGTTTCTCAGTACTGGTTTTGTTTGGATTCCATAGCTACCGGTGCAAGTTATTAACTCCATTATTTGCTCAATACATCAATGATCCCAAGATTTTCACCACAAAAAGGAATTATAACCAAAAAAAAATCAAGTTCTTCCATCCACATTGTATTTTTTTCCCATAATGTCAAAAGCACTTCCAATATGATTCAGATGGGTGGTATAACATTCAAGTATAACAGTTTTGCTTATCTAAAAATGATTGTGCAGGGTATATGTACATCATGTTCATGGAACAATGAAATATTAACATCAATCATTCCATGTATTCCTTGTTTTAACCTTAATGTAGGATTGCTCCTGAAGGGCACTACTCAGTGTTGCCATCATCAGCCCTTAGGAGCCCTGTACCAAGGAAGACTGTTCTTTTCAACTTATGTTCTAGCTGTAACATCAATCCCTCTATGGAAAATCCTTTGCAAGCCTGGTGGCCTTTAATTCAATATGAAAAGTAACAGGTGTGTCTGTTGTAAGAGGGCTGAAGGTATTTCTTTGCGTATTGCAAACTGTTAGATTGTGTAGCTCGGTTGGTGTCTCAGCTGTGCCTGTGTCCTAGGCCAGCTGATGGACACCTTAAACAGACCAGATCAGCGTTTTATCTCAGCCTAAATCAGACTTAGGCAAATCAGCAAAAAAATGATTCTTGAGTGGAATGTGGGGCCCAGGGAGAGAGAGCGCACCTCATGAAGGTGGCTGGGTGGTTTGTAGGGCCCAGTCCAAAAGGGGATGCACCACTTAGTGTAGAGTGGGGTCCAGCCCAAGAGGGGCACCCCAATCTCAGCGATTGAGGCCCAAGGCTAGGCACACATCTCAAGGTAAATGGGGGTTGAAGGTGAGATAAAAGAGGGGCTGAGAGTGGAGTTGGACAAACATTCTCAATTGTGAAGTTGTGCAAGTGAGAAGAAGAAGGAGCTTGGGCAGGAGAAGCAGAGGGGGCAGCTGAAGCGAAGAGGGCAAGTTCAGGGCCTAGTTTGGACAGTCTGCAGGGATCATTCTGGGCTACAAACAGAAGCCATTTCAAAACAGCAGCTAGCAGAGAGGAGCAGGGCAAGTTCTGGCCGAATTTCTCAGCCAAAAGAGTTGTTTGCAAGTCGTACCAGCACCAGCAAGCAGGTCGAATCTGTACAGGTCATACAGGGCCAGATCTTGTTGGGACATACAGACAACAGCTGGGCATTTTTCTACTGTGGAATGCGAACTTATTTGCTGGAAATTTGCAAGAGTTTTTCAGTTTTACTCTGTTGCTGTAAATATTCTCCTGAATGCCCAATAAAACCCCCTCTTAGCTGGTTTTCCCCACACTGGGGTTTCCAGGGTACATCTGATGTCTTGTGTAAATTTTGTGTTTGGTTCTGTATGCTTCTGATGTCATTTTTATGGTTTATTACTCAGCTGTAGGTTAACTGCATAATTCTGAAATTTATATCAGCAAACTAAATTTCTGAGTTTAATAATTATTGGCATTAACCTCAGTGACTGACTAATAGGAAATTTCAGCACAAACTGCACCATATGGAAATTGTGGAGTGGTCATTTCTAGTGATAGGATTTTCCATTGCATTTGCTGTATATGCAGTTTCTTATAAGATTGAAAAAACAGGATCTTTCTTTATTGAATTTTTTGTAACTTGCCCCTCCTTTGTTGAAACTTGAGAGTGCAGACGTTTTGGTGATGACCTTTTTGAGGCCCTGCAGTACCTTAAAATGTATATATTTTGTACCATATACCCAGTTGAAGTTGGTGAGAGTCTGTCAAGCACTGTTAAAGGACAATTATACAGGCAAGATTCTTACTACAAAAACTTAAAAGTAACTTTGCAGTTTGAACAATATTAGTACTACACAATTTTGATCTTTATTCTATTAATGAATTTGCAATACTTGTCATAACCTTGTACCAATGAATCTATAATTACCACCATTCTTGGAAAAGATTCCATCGTATAAGTGCACACAGTAATTGTTGGTTTGCTTGGCAGTTTCCAGATTAACGTGTTGCATACTGCAGAATTATTTCCTCTAGCCTGGCACATTTATCCATTTCAACAAACGTTTTCCCTCCAGCGTACTTATGTTTAATCATCTAACTCTCTTTTGCTTGATTTTATCACAGATAGAGAAATGCCAAACAAAATGGTTGTCCATCCAGGCATCTACATCCAAATCCCACTTTTAGAAATAAAATGTGTTTACCACCCAAGAAAAAAAACAACCTGGCTGACATTAACATTCGAGGAAACTATTACAATTTGGTTTTGGCAGATTCCACAGTCCATGACACCAATGTCCATTATTGTTGTGCTATAAGTAACGTATTCTACCAGAAAGAATGGACTTAAGATACTATGAAAACTGATTGTCCCCTGCAAAGGTCATCTATAGGTCTAATCCAGAAGGAAATTAATAACTTCTTCCAATGCAATCAAGAACTTCAGCTCGTGCAATTAAAAACTTCTGACAAAAGAAAATCAATCAGAGAAAACCCTTGGAAACTGCTTACAATATTAAAGATGACTGCTGGAAATACATTGTCATGAAAAGCTCAAACAGTATTTAGGAATCCGTATGCGGACATCTCAACACTCAAACTAAACTTGAAAAGGATATAGTTGAATGCTATAAATTTATAACTTGCAAGCAGCTCACACCAATAGGCTATACCTAAAGTTGCAAATCTTGAGATCTAGGATTTTTACTGTTAAAAAGGTTTGGCTAGTTCCAACTCGAACGGCATTTGCTGGAGCTTGGCCAAAGAAAATTTGCAATATTATCAATGGTGAAGGCTTAAACATGTTTTTGGAATAGCAATGAATCCAAAGGAACAATTCAAATTCGCAAGGACCCAGTAGTGACCACATAGGAAATGAAACAAGCATTGCATGGAGCATGGCTCCTGGAGGCTTTCAAGAAAAACACAACAATGTTCCAAGTACTTCAACAGTGAGACTATAAAAGGAGTTGACCGTACCAATGGTGTACTATTCAAGCTACCATTGCATAGATGAAACTACATGCATATTCTGTGCAATCATATTTACGTAATCAACACAATCAATCAAATGAGAAGTTCCTCTACAATGGATCAAAGTTTCATTCAAGGTGCCTTTGCCTAAAAAAATGGCTTGGGTGGTGCAACCCCTATTCACATCGCTCTATGAAATGATAGATAGTAGTAAGCTACGTCGTGACAACACAATAATATGTCAAAAGTCAACACAATCAAAGAGACAGAATGTAAGGTAGTCAAAGGTATCCCCAAGCCATCCATGCGCACCTCTCAAGATGGGACCCTGATTCAAGATCTCAACATATGTTCTAATCTCTTGATTTTAGCTCTAGGAGTGTTCTAGACACTCATAGCTGTTTAGTAGCCACTGATTGTACTCTCTAGTCAATTGACTGATTACTTGGTCATTTGTGGAGATCAATAACAATACTATCTTATCTAATGAGAATCCTTTGTGAGTATTTGTATTGATAAGGCTGTCACATCACATGGTTCTTAAGCAACCAAAATAAGCCAATTTGGCTACTACACATTATATTTTGACATGATTTTTGTCACCCTACAAACTAGGTTAACCAGTTACATTCTATTCCCAAGAATACTCTATAGCAACACTATAAACCAGGCTTGACCTATTTCATAGTTGTAGATCAGATTCACTACACTCTGATTAGGATAAGATAATTCGGATATTGGAAAATAGGAGACTCTATTAATAAACTCAATTACCCCGAGCTTTTCAAGGCTGCAGTCCCAGATTACATAATAGAAGAGCTACAAGATAATTCCAGACACGACAAAGAAACGTTAGCACATTACCACCATACAAGATCAAAGTGAGATGTCCAAGAAACTCAACTGTCCTGTTGTAACCTAATTCAACAACACAAACCACCTATGTTCCAAGTTTTGCTAAGTTCATCCATTTCAAGGCTTGACTTCTCCCTGTTCATTAGTGCTCAAGTTCGAGATAGCCATGCAATGCATAACAATTGGTGAATCATTTCAAAGGTCAAGAGAAACCTTACTTGATCCTTCACCATGAACATAGTTGTTAAAGTTGGCAGCATCGACAGTCATTCTCCAATGTGAGGCCATATGGGCCACCCTGAGGCTAGCCAAGGAGATTTGGAGAATCAACCAGTCTTGTGAGGTATTGACAAAAGCCAGGGGGAACGTACAACCTCTGTGAGTCAAACCAAAAGTTAGGACGAACGAGATGCTATGTAAGTCTA
>SNQJ01S0069272.1:20807-35283 GCA_010110895.2 Picea sitchensis
GTTGCACCAAGGATGAGCCCTCCTTGCCAATAGAAACTACAACACAGGCCAAGTATTTCATTTCAAGTGAGAGACACAACCAACACTGAGTTCGAGGTTATATTGCTCCTAATTTACATGTTTCAATTCATTGTGAGCACTTTACATTATAAACATTCTAATCTATCCGTGATAATATTCTCTTGTCATGGAGAAATCATATGTAATACGTAAGAATCCGCTCTCTTGGTCATTGTTCCAAGCATCATTCCCTTGCTTGTTGCATTTGTTCAATGTGTTTTTTGGTTTACTCAAATATTATTAGAAGATCACTCAGCATATCAGTTTCACAACAACTTTGTGAGATCACTCAGTGAAAGAAGTTAAATTGCTCAGCATGAAACACAGATCACCATTATTCAAGCAACTAATTGTTTAGAAGGTGGCAACCTAGATCTGAAATCTAGATCTGTTCAGACCCTTCTTTGATAGCAAATATGGTTGGCCTCGATCCAATCTGTAAATTCAGTGTTAGAATTGCCCCATTGAGATCTTGATCTGCATTTTTTCATTCATTCTTTCACACTTCCTGTATGAGTATTCCTCTAAAATCGAAGTGTGACTCACATTCTAAATGGATGGCATCATAGTGTATAGACTCTGAAGATTTGTTGGGCTCTGTTTGTAGTCTTAATGTTTTTCCTTCCCAAATCTGTCATCGGTGTTAATGAGAGACTGTTGAAGTTTTGTTATGGTCCTCTTCAACACCGACACATCCTCAGCCTGCACAACTTCAGCAAACATGCAGATCCGTACTTCTTCTGGCTTATTATTAGATCTGCCATTGTGAAAACATTGTAGATCTCAGATTTATTGTATCCAACTTAAAATCTGTTGAGCAGATTTGTTGTATTTGCTTTATTCAAAATAAATTGTAGATTTATATGATTTCTCCTCAATGCAAATGGCTTCAATGGTTTCTCCTCAACGAATCGTTGCACTCTGTCGAACTCTGTTTCAGCTATCTTCACAACGATCTACACCATCTATTTGTTGTTGAAGTAAACAAAGTGTGATTGTCCTTGTTCAGTGTTTGATCTCTGCAACAATCTACACCAGCTCTTTGCAATTGCTATCTGCACCAACATGCTGCACCAATCTGATGTGTTTCTGCAAAAAAAAATTATGAAATTGTTTGTTGTTTCTTCCAGGATCTAAAAATAATCACATTCGTGGTCAACCCAGAGTGGTGAGTCTAGCAGCAAGCACTTGGTGAATGGCAATCTCAAAACACTACAGCATACATGGTGACACAACCATTTGGCACATGATTTAGCTCTAATTCCACCTTGAGAAGCACTGTCCCAAGCTCATATCTTCACTCTTCAATCAATCCAGTGTTCCAATCTTCAAAGTCACAAGCCTCATAAGAATATACTGCAATTGCTCATCCACTTGTACTAGTGCATTCAACGGTAAAGACAGCGCTGAATTCACTTCTTCAATTGACCAGCGATTGCCTTCCATTCAACTATCACCATGGCTCCCTTGAGGTATTACCATAATTTCACAACACCCATTTGACCACACATATACAACATAAAGCCTGGAGCAATATTATATTTTCATTTCTAATAATGAAAAGTTTCATATAGTGTATATCATAAAGTTTCATTTTGGTTAGTGTCAATTTCCATTGATGATACGAAAGAACAACCATGGAGGCTGAATTTGATTGGTTATATAGGGCATAAACTTTTAATAAAGAATCAAAAGAAAACTTTTGAGAGTTTGATAAAAAGTTTGGCTTATGAAATTGGTAAAAGAAACAATTGTCAAACTAATAGTGTTCACATGGAAGGGGGGCCCTCATAAACTTTGCATTTTCAATTTTTGAAAGTTTGTCAAAGCAAAATTGCTCACAAGGCATGTGTATTGTTTTTATTTCTCCTAAGTTTATTAAGAAATAAATTGGCATATGTGTCAAATGCCAAAATTTGTAATTGAATCGTTTTTAATTTTTCCAATTCCATTGGAAAGCAACAAGATTGAGTTTTCAAAATTGAACTGACATATTATATGTAAAGCAACAAGATTGAGTTGTCAAAATTGAACTGACACGTTGTATGTAACATTGTTTTCTTCAATCCCGAGATGGGGTGATAGTGGACAACACGCGTCCAGCGGAGCAGCCAGGAGAGAGCCACCGTGGCACCAACCACGTGACGGACGCGTGCCTCTCCCTCCCGCCACCTTAATGAATTTAAGACTACCTTGCATGAGGCAGGGCGCCATTACTCTCAGTGCACCCTGCTCTGCCTTGCCGTCCCTTCGATGGACCAATGCCATGGTTCGGCCTTTACTCTGCGCGTGTGGACATTTAATGAATCGCACCAGCTTCTCGGGTTATTTGAACTGCACCAGATGCTCCGGTTGCCTTATTCTCTCTCGGTTGATGTCTCCAGAGCTCGGCCTCTTGCCCAGCTTCTCTTTGGTCTGTTGTCGCTCACTCCTGGTCGTTTTCACCCTCCTGGTGTTTCAGAGATGCCCAGACAGCGAGGGAAGTCTAAACGAGGTTCGGCATGGCAGCCTAGCCCACCTCGTTTGGCCCTCTTCCCTCCACCTGCACCCTCCCACAGTTCCTCCTCCTCGTCGGCCACCTCGTCCTCCTCCCTAGCGCAGTCGACTCATACTCTAGCCAACCTCCCGCCCCTTTCTTCGTCGTTTGCCTACAAGATCGAATGGCTTGATGTCTCGGGGACCTTGTTGGGATTCATCCCAGCGCCTCTGGGAAAATCAGGCTCTGCTTCGTACTCAGGTCCATTGGCTCCCCCTAATTCACCGGCCCACTTGGCTTCCTAGTCGCTTCAGGCCCCGCCTCTTGACTCTTGTTCTCAGATTGACAGCCCGGAAGCAACCCAGAACTCACGAGGGCAACCTTTCTCATGAGCCGACTCCAGTGCAGACCCAGATTCTGAATTGCAAACAGGCCTCGCACTGTTGCAAGGCCTGGTCTTTGACTTACAACGGGACTTGGATGACCTTCGGTTCTGCCTGGAGATTTTGGACGGCAAGGCATCACAATTATTGCACCTGCTCTCAGCAATGCAGGGTGCCCATCACCCCCCAACAGAAGATGCTCAAGCCAGAGGAGCTACGACACCAATATTGGCACCAGCTCCCCCACTGGGGACTTCGGAGCACGACACACCAGGCCAGGAGGAGAACGTGCCACCAGCCCAGTCGGAGGACACCATGCAACTAGACGGGACACCAGTCGAGGAGTAGACTCCTCTCGGGGACTTGATAACCGACGCCTTCTTCCTGGATGCGTGGCAGCATTACAGCCCCACTACGTGATATGTCCAGGTGTCTTTGTTATTATGCTATGTGTGTCCAGGTGTCTTTGTTATATCAGATACTGTCAATGGTTATTACTGTTATGATGGTCACTGTTAGGGACCAGAATTTTGGGTTTTGTTAATGTCAGCAGATACTTTTTTATGCTCAACAACTAAGACTTAAACTTTGGTATTGTTCGGCTGGCTGAGTTGGTTTCCCCTCGGGGCAGCTCAGTGTTTACAGCCTGGAACAAGGGATGTTTTTTTGTAACCCTGATTTTGACAGACTTTTATACAATCCTACTTATAAAAAAAAAACATTGTTTTCTTCAAGGATTGGTAAGAGCCAAATGCAAAGCTCTATCAATCTTTTTCGACATGACTATAAGTGAGTCAAGGCCAAGCCCTAATAGTTATTTTCTAAGGCAGAGAGTTAAGTGCATAATGTGGTGCTTATGGTGTCTCTCATCTAGTGCCTTTGATGATTACCTCGTTGGTGTCATTGGTGTAAACACTCACATAAAATTCTTAAGGTAAAATTTTGGAGTAAAAGAGCATAAAAGAATTGGAAGTTCAACAAGCAAGATGGTACAAGATTTAAGGATTGTCTTCAAAACCATCACCATAAATGATTTTGTGTCATTTTCAACATCTTTGACACATTTACGTTTTAAGTCATTGAGTGAAATTACACTGTACATCCATTAAGAATGTCTCTTTGAGTCGAGTTTGTTGAGTCATTGAATTGTACAAATTGAATCATTGAGTTGCACAAATTAAAGGATAAGGTTGACTAATTGAATTGTACAAAGGGTGTAGTTACAAGAAACCCTATTGTGAAAAAGGACCAGACTGAAATTGAATATGGAGGTCATTATCTTTTCACTGTAGTCTTCGAGTGGGTTGCTTCAAAGTCAAATCATTGTACAATAACACCTTGGGGTGCATGATCGACAGTACCCAACACCCTAAGGTTGTTGGCATCAAGTGCAAGAGAGTGTGACATAAAAGCAAGAAAGTACAACTGTACAAGTGACTATGACATAGCTGCAAATCTAAAAATTGGTAGAGGAGGAAAGCATTTGCAAAATGTCAATCGAGAATAAAAGAGCTACATGACTCCTTACATGATTCTATCTAAGTAGTTGAAAGGTTACAAAAACAGAAAGTGCCAATGATGGCCCAATTGATAAAAGAAAAGATGCTCTATCAAAATCTTGAAGTGTCAATCACACGATGCCAAAATGAATTAGAAAAACAACTAATATCTCTAAATAATTGGGTTGTTGATCTTCACAAGAAAATGGATATGAAGGATCAATAGATAGAATCACTTACACAAAAATTAAGTCGAAAAAAGCATGAGATGTTAAAAATGCAAATTGAGAACATGAAACAAGATAAGTTGATGATTGATGCTTCTAGTGACAAAAATGACCTAATACAAGAAGTCAATACACATGCAACAAAATATATGATGGATGATTCCTTAACTAGTTATGAGATGGAATCATTCACATTTATTAGCAGTGAATTGATGAAGGTAGACGAACCACAAGCAGCAAATTGCAATGCACAAAAGGATGTACAAAGGGGTAGAAGTGAATATGAACTTGAAAGTCTTTCTTTTGTAGTTACAAAAGAAAACATTCATGAATATATGGAAGCAAATCAACAAGTCAAGATTGATCTTTCCAAAATAACTGTTAGACCGTGGAAGCATTGAAATTCAACAGGAAAAAAAATGGTTTAGGATATGAAAAAGACCTCAACTTTCATATTCTAGACTACTCCAAACCAATTCAGTTTGTAAGTATCAGAGTTCTTGCGAAAGATTTGAAAGGGAAAGATTCAAATGTTCCAGAAGTTGATAAAGGAGTTAATGACGACTCTAACAATATTGTTGATAAAGTTGATAAACATATTGATAAAATTATAAGTGCTAGCAATGTCATCAAGTTGGCAACATGGAAACAAATTGCTTTGATTTCCATCCTTTTTTCCATTGTGGGAATACAAATCATCTTTCAAAGAAATGCTGAAAGAAGAAGGTTCAAAAATGAACAGTTCATTATGGTTGGATGGGCACTTGGCAGTGGAATTTAGAAGCCAAGATTTTGCATAAGTCTCATCAACGAGTTGAGACACAACTGAAGGCATCTTTGCTAGGAGAGGTTTCATTAATGGACGATAATGAATGTTTCCAACCAATTTTTTCAAAGGATCCAGATAATGTTTTTGGGCATGACCAAGGCCCAATTATAGATGTGCTATTGAGTTGAAGACAATGTTGTCTTCCACCTTCGAGGGGGCACATCAATGTTGGATCCATAAATCCAAAGACTTCTCAACTTTCAGCTGAGAGGAGGGAAGATATTGATGATGGATGTCTGACTCCAAGTTTCCAAGTCTACTTAGGTTTTGAAGGATTTTTTATCATCCACATACAAAGAAAAAGATGCAGTTCCAACAGAGTTGTGATTTCATTACTTTTGATGAATCATTGATGATTTTCCAATAGGGCATTTTTTAGTTTTTTGCCACTTGTCGTATTTCATGCAACATGCATTGATTGTTCGAGTTTTATCTCGACATGATGATTGATTCGAGATTTAAGCAGGTTCCAACAAGACACCTGGTTTACTACTCAATACTTACTCGGCAGAATTATAGTTCAATTGAATCAGACAGAGAAATTGAAATTGAGAATTAGGAAGTTGATTGACACTATTTGTTGTGTCATTCTTGAGAACAGTGTTGTGGACATTTTGTTCACCTTGATGTTCACAATATCTAGCATAGGACAGCTAGATTTTTTTGCATTGTTGCTTGGCATTTGATTGGGTTGTCAAACATTTTCAAGGATATGTCACACTTACAGCTGATTCACTTCTCATGATTTGCTCATCAGATATTGGAGTTCACATCAGTGAACAATTACAGGTGTTCTGGCTCACATGTTTAGTGTTCTGGCTCACATGTTTACACAGTGGGATTTTCCAGATTCTATGGATTTTCAGCATCTAGAGTTCGCTATTTTTTAATCAAATCTTCATCAAAGCTCAGACCAGGAATTTCAAATTGAAGACTTGGAGATGACACCAGTTTATGCACTAGTTCTTGTTTCCTTGCGAACTTATGATTGAAGGGGGCAATGTTAGCTTGTTGCTCCCTATACAATTATAAAGTCCTATATCACCTTTCATGTATTTCACATTATCAGATATAGTTTTTATCCTGAGTGCATATTAAATCCTATTTTGCCTCCTCCTAACCTTATCCCTTGATGAGGTGTCAGTGTGAGAGCAAATCTAGTTCAAAAGGTGGTTACATCCATATACTATATATTTGTATCATTGGTACGAATATAGTTGAAGTGACTTATGCCTTTTCCGCCATTTTCTTGTGTCTCATCACATATTCTATAATTGACTCTATTCTTTTAGAAAGAAGACACATTGACCCCCAAAACGCGACACAAAGGGGGCATGTTCTATATATACATATATATAGGCATAAAGATCCAATTTTTTTAGAACATTAGCAAAATATTGACACAACTAGTTACTACATCAACGATGATCAAACAAGAAATTAGAATATTCAATACACGTAAAATAATGGTATAGAATTTAGAGCTATAAACTACAGTTTTCTCATTGAGTACGACCGTCGGGAGGGGTCGTGCAAGTTAGCACTACAGCGCCATTTCATAGCCCTACGCAGTACCATGCTTTCCCAAATCATTAAGGAGGCCAGAGTGGGGCATATTGTGAAATCTGTCGAAGCCATGATCACTCCCCTCGGCACAATCCAATCCTACAAAAGTATTCCCCTGTTCCAAATACGGTATACTACGAATTTTGCGGATCACCCACTTAGACCACCAAGCAGTGTCGCGCCCTGGATGCTCTTGCGAACAGGTTGGACCTATCTACATTTAGGGTCAACGAAGTTCCTCTAGGGATTGGAGGAGGATGCATAGGTGGGGGAGGATTTCGAGGTGGACGAAATGGCGGGAGAGGACCAGCTCGCTATTACAATTGCGATGAACAAGGAAATCTCGCAAGAGATTGTCCACTACCGAGAAGACCATGGCGTGCACATTGCAGGACCAACTCTCATGCCACTGAGGACTATCCGAAATTGATTGCCAAATGGGAAGATTGCGTAAGACAACGAGGTGCCATTTTAATAAATTATGAGCCTCGACCCATTACTGAAGAAAAGGAGCCCGATATTAACATTATTACTAGAGGAGGAACAAGGATTGGTGTTGATCTTGACAATCCCAATCAAAGTAAGATTCAGAAAGCAGTACTAGTGGATGCTAAGTATGACCCCCTAAGGCAAAAGGAGTTCTTCCAGAACATCGTAGAAATGTTTCGACAGATGTCTAAACCTGGCATATCGGCAGTTACAAAGCCAAGTGTTGAATTTCAACCAAGAGTCACGGAAAACCTGTTGGCTTCGAAGAACTTGCAAGCGACATCACAAAAGATTATTGATCATTGGTTCCAACTTTTTTCTTATATTTTGGATGACGAATAACTCACTAAGGAGTTGAGGAACGTGCTTAGGACTTTGGAGGCTAAAGGGAGCCCAGAGAAGCTGATTGTTGCTAATCTTCTAAAGAGACATACAAGTAGAGTACAAAGGAGGAAGCAAAGATCTAGAAGAGAATTTAGACTAAATGCCCATATCGAGCACTACGAGATTAGCGATGTTATGCTAGATTTGGGGTCTGACGTCAACATACTACCAAAGAAGACTTTGGAAGCCATGGGCAAAACAATAGTACACTTCGAGGTCATAGAAATAATGGGGGAGATGGATCCATATCCATCTCTATTGGGTATGGATTGGGCATATGAAAATTACGTTGTTATAGATCTCAAGAAGGAAACCATGACCTTTGAAGCGGATGGTATGAAAGTAACCCGACCTTTAGAGCCTTACCAAGGTCCTCGATATACGAACTTGATCGACGAGAACATGGAACAAGATGTCTTGGATCAATTCTACACTCTGACTATAGGGAAGCGAGCAAATTACATTAACCCTACTGAATGGCCAAATACCCTTGGCTTGTAGTAAAATTGATGAAGACCCCAGAGACCCCAAAGGCCTAAATGATCTTAGGCATTTGACATTTAAAGAATCTGAAGGCATTGGAATTGTTCACGACACTAAGTCAGATGATGTTGATAGTTCTTATTCTAAACCCCTGAAGTTGTGAAAAATAAACATAGGGAGTGAAGAACACCCTAAGCTACCTTCCATAGGGTATTATTGGGATGAACAGATCGTGACAAAGATACAAGCTTTGTTGCGGGAATGTGAGGATATATTCACTACAAGATTTTCAGAACTAAAAGGTATTAAGGGAGATTTAGGGGAGATGAAGATAGAGCTAAAACCCGACTCCAAACCAATTAAACATCGGCCATATCGTCTGAACCCCAGAGTCAAAGAGAAAGTGAAGAAGGAGATTGATAGGATGCTAGCAGCTCGATTGATTTTCCCTGTCGATAAGGCTGAATGGATCAGTCCTATCGTCATACAAAGCAAGAAAGGTACGGAGGATATATGTGTCTGTGTGGATTACAGGAGCCTGAACGTTGCATGTGTACATGACTCCTTTCCTACCCCCTTTAGTGATGAGGTACTGGATCAAGTAGCGGGAAATGAAGAGTATTCCTTTACAAATGGTTTTTATGGATACCACCAGGTTAGAATTGTCGAAGAAGACGAGAAAAAGACTACCTTCACTACCGAGAGTGGGGATCCTTTGCCTATAATGTTATGCCTTTTGGGATAAAGAATGCCCCAACAGTGTTCTCTCGGATAGTGATTGCAGCATTCTACGACTTCATTCATAAGTTTCACGAGGTATACCTGGATGATTGGACTGTGTATAACTTACTCAAGGAGCACATCGAGCTATTACGACTGATGTTGGACTGCTGCAAACAACTATAGATTTCCCATAATCTAAGAAAATGTCTTTTTTGTGTACCCTTTGGGAATCTGCTCAGACATATAGTTTGTAGGGAAGGAATGTTAATTGATCCTATGAAAGTTGTAGTAATCCTCAATATGCCTCCTCCCGTCAGTTTCAAACAGTTGCGAACTACTTTGGGCCATACTGGATAGTATCACAGGTTATTAGGAGTTACGCATGTATAACAGCACCTTTGGAACAGCTACTAAAGAAGCCCGAAATGTTTCATTGGACTCAGGACTGTGATAAAGTGTTCGACCTACTAAAAGAAAAGTTGAGTGTTGCACCTATTCTAACTTATCCTAACTGGCAAATTGAGTTTCATGTACACATTGATGCCTCTGCGATCACATTAGGTGCTATTCTTGCACAACCAGGGGAAGGAAATCTAGATCATCTTGTCTACTTTGCCGACAAAAAGCTTTCCCAGGCTGAGTGCAACTACACTACAACTAAAAGGGAAGGTTTGGAAATGGTTTATGCTTTACAAAAGTTTAGACATTATTTGTTAGGTGTTCATTTTAGTTTTTTACTAATCACTTTGCTTTGAAGTATCTGGTTAACAAACCTATGTTAGAAGGTAGAATTTGCAGATGGTTGTTATTTCAGGAGTTTTCTTTTGAGATCATTGTCAAGCCTAGTAAACTAAATGTGGGGCCAGATCATTTGTCTAGACTAGAGTCGAGAGAAAGTGGCGGAGTTGTAAATGATCAGCTCCCTGATGCAGCTCTTCTTCGTATTGAGGCTAATCTTGATTATCTATCGAACATTGCATTATTTTTAGCCACCAGTATTATGCCAGAGGGCTATTCCATGACTCATAAAAGGCACCTAGTGGTTCATGCAGCAGACTATCAACTAATTGCAGGCCAATTGCACAAATTAGGATTGGATAGCATCTTGAGGCGTTGTATACTTGACCATGAAAGACCTGATATTCTATGGAAATGTCACAGTGGAGTTGCGGGTGGATATGTTGGCGGAAAGGCGACTACCCGGAAGATACTACAAGTTGGATTATGGTGGCCTACAATGTTTAAAGATGCTAAGGACTATGCTCGGGCCTGTGATGCATGTCAAAGAGTGGGGAAGCCATATCGTCGTGATGAGTAACCTTTATACCCTGTTCGAGCATTGCAAGCCTTTGAAAAATGTTGTTGATTTCATCGGTCCAATAAATCCCCCAACCAAGCATTCAAAGGCAAGATGCATAATTACCGCAACTGACTACCTGGTTCGATGGGCTGAAGAAGACTTTGTTCGGGATTGCTCTACAGCCACAGTAGCACGATTTATTTTTCAGAATATCATTACCCGGATTGGTTGTCCTCCGAGCTTGAACAATGAGTGATCAAGATCAATGAGACTATCACGACCCTTATAAGAGAATTTTTTATTCATCACCATAAAAGCAGTCCCTACCATCCGCAAGCTAACGGAACARTAGAAGCATTTAATAAAATCTTGGAGATGGGGCTGACTAAAGTTTGTTGTGCAAATCGAGACAACTGGGATGAGCGAGTTCCAGTTGTGTTATGGGCTTACAGGACTACCACGAAGCGACTGCACAGGTATACTCCATTTCAACTGGTATRTGGTAAAGAAGCGGTAGTGCCAGCTAAGTTTCTCACCCCAAGTTTATTCATTGCGCAAGCTACTAAGATGATAGATGATGACTCCATCTCAGCACAGATTACGAAGCTAATGGAACTTAAGGAGGCTAGATTCTTAGCAGATTTTCATCAGATTGTGGAGAAAACCCGACAAAAGGCTTGGCACGACTGCCATATAAAGCATAACTCATTTGCGCAAGSTGACCTAGTCCTGTCATACGACAGCRAATATGAGACACATCTTGGGAAGCTACAGAAGCATTGGCTGGGACCTTTTATTGTTGCAGAAATCCGTGAATCCGGTGTTGTTAGGCTCGCGCAACTAGACAGTATTCTTCTTCCTGGATGGGTGAATGGCGCACGCCTAAAGCCCTATGTTTCTGCTCTGTAAGTACATTGGCACAACACTCATGTACCCGAGAATGCATGCAGTAGATAGGTTTTTTCTTTGTAGTTCTTATTTTTGTTTCTACCAATAAATCGGTGACGTGTCCAATTGCCACTTGTCGTAGAGTCTAGTTGTCATTGTTAAGTTGTCCAGCCCGAATACAACCTTTGTGGTCGAGGAAGTCTCAATCAAATCTTTGTGTATTTAGTCATCTCTACGTCCGAAAGTCGTGCCCTATCAATGTCACTATGGTAGTTAAAGACCGTTGATACACTTTTGATCGTTGTCCCGTCATCACTCGTCGGAGTTATTTACATCCTCACCAATGATTCGTACTTTTTCGAGTGGGAGTTGGTGGGGCCATTACTTTTCTGTGCACCTCGATCTCTCTGTCCCGTGTTCCCCTTTTGCTCTTAACTTCCCAAATCGCTTCGTAGATTTTGCTGCGTCTACTTGTCATGTTCGACGTTAATGTCGAATTGTTGCCATGTTGTCTCTCTTAAATGGCTCATAATACTATCCCCATTTCCCAGCGTTGCCTATAAACTTGCCTTTGGCCGATTTTTTACCGGTATTGTGTTTTCATAGAGTTTCTTTGTAATCTCAATCCTGGAGCCCCCCTGAGAGCTCTGTGAGCCCGCGTCCTTGTCCACCAATTCGCTTTGTCTACCAACGTCGGTCTCTTACAATGGTTTGCACTGTTAGTCGGGGAGCCCTTCCCAAAACTGTTATTCCGGAGGAGTTTATTGATCCGCGTGTTGTAGTTCAAGGTGATCTCCACGGGAAGGTCGAGCAGACTTGGCTTGTCGACCTTGATTTTACAGATGCTTCATTGTTTCCACATATGGCTACCCATGCTTTCATGGATTGTACAACATTGCCAGACGGAGAGTTTCAATGGCAATGGAAACCTGACTACACTCCACTACGGGATTCTACTTTGATGTGTCTTCGCGACCTCCCTATTTTCGGTACTACTGGAGAAGCCAAACAGTGCACGAAATTCCTCATCGATAGAGTGCATAACAAAACCCTATGGTTCGACCAGGCTTATCCAATTCACGTAGAGGACATTCATATGCTCATCGGGTTGTCCATGGAAGATCAAGATGTCAAAGATGACTTCCAAGGGGTTGTAGGAAGCATGGTAAGAAGAAGGGTGAATTGAGCCTCTATGAGAAATACAACACTTGCCATGGAGGTCGCAGAGCACACATTGCGTCGATCAACGACGAGCAGGTCTGCACGGCCTGCTACCTGATTGTTGGGAAGGTGATGAGAAAGTACACGAAAGGAAAATGCACCCTTGATGCCATTGCAGTTGCAGAGTTCAGCAAAAATGGTGCACCTATGAACTAGTGTAAATATCTGCTCATCGAGATGTTCCAGGCTTGTGCGGATGCGCATGAGCAAGTCGGGTATTTCATCTATGGCTACTTAGTCGTAGCATTCTCTATGTAGATGTGGCAGTCGCCAACGGGTGGCAGTGTCTCTCGCAATGTTGATGGTCGCATCGCCAAGCTTTTCAACCCATGGCATCTTCGCCTTGCATCCACCAACGAGACAACTCAATGCCGGCTTTGCACAGTGGTATAATGACCTCATTGACGCAACATAGAGCCCGCGAGTTCCACAACATCTGGTTCGGGATGAGCCATGACCATACCTCTATGCAGCCTCTGGGGGCTGCTTCAGCTCTCTTTCATATGAACCCATTACTGTTTTACCTGGATGAGGTCGCATTCAATAAGGAAGTCACCTCATGGCCCAGTGTCATTATAGAAGAGTGTCTCCTACACAATACCCAAAGATCAACTCTTGCGCAGAACTCCGATGCAGGGACTAGTTCCGCAAAGCGCGACAGGACGCCTTTCAGCTTAGAGGAAGGGGAAGATGAAGGCAATGAGGAAGCATTATCGAGGGGCACAGATTAGATTCCATTTTCTTCTATTCCAGATGATGCCACCATTTCTAGTAAGCAAATTCCATGAAGTCCTTACCTCTGTTTTTCCTATGAAAAAGCAATGCACGAACTCTCCCTCCAGGTCTCCTACTGACCCCATTATCACCATGGCAACTCCTTTGTTTTCGATTCCACCTCCAATCCGCACCAGTACCGCCATTCCCTCATCCATCTCGATGAGCACTAACATTGATGACCCTCCAATCACGCATAAACCTACCCCTGTCTTTGAGGAGATCACTAGCCAACCGCATGGGTCGACCACTGTTGTCCCATTCACGACCCCATCATCAGCCGCTCACACTTTGTTTGACACAATCTTGCCCAAAGCCCCTAGAACCACTTCCATTGCAGCCACTACCATCCCGCTACCATTTACTTTCCCCCAGGTTCCGCAGACCCAAGTCCCTCTAGATTCACAACAGAAAGTCGCTCTTCATTTAGCACCAGAGATGGGCCCCGAGATGCAAGTGTCGATGGACCTAGATCATCCTCTGGATCAATTGGATCAGTCAAAGATCAACTTGCACCTATGATACAGGATCCTCAACAGTGCCAAGCAATCCTAGAACTTTGCTTGGAGCAAACAGTTGTGGTTGTGACATTTACGCCGGAAGTATAGGACCAGCACGCCCGGAGCCTCAGAGCTCCCTCCCCTAGTCTGGATGGTGTTGGCACCCCCAGCTTCTCAGAACGCTTTATTGCAAGCGGTCAAACCGCTTGACTCCAAGTTGCCATTGGATCCATCTTTTACCAGTGGGGATCTTTCTACTTAGGCTACCCCACAAATCGTCCAGCTCATCCGGGCCTCGACTGATCAACTGGAGCACACAATCATTGTCGTTGAGCACTCAAACGACGAACTCCAATAGCAAGCACAACAACTGCGCAACTCTGCAAGTGTCACCTCTTTTGCTACGCAATATGAGCATGACTTGTGTGTGCAGGCCGAATCCTCAATTGTTGCCGTCTCAGACAAACTCGTCCAAGTCTGGCCTACTTTTTGACAGTTGGCGCCTAAGTTACCTGAAGATATCACTCTGATTATGTAGAAATTTCCAGGTCCTATCAGCTGTCTTCTTGGTCTGTCTTTGACCAAGCTAAGACTCTAAGTTTCTTGCTGTCATATATTTTAATTTCTGCTGTTTTATAACAGCCAACTGTAGTTTTTGTTTTGCTGATGTGTTA
>SNQJ01S0069272.1:62792-72995 GCA_010110895.2 Picea sitchensis
TTAAAAAACTGCAAACTTGAGAAGGCACAAAACTTAAATACAGAAACAACAAATAGTTACATAAATAATAAAGGTCCATCAATGGCAGGTTACAAAGTTCCAAGGTAGAAAAAGGTAGGGAAATAGCTAGGGACAGTGGTTGAAGACATTTTATCACCAGGAACGGGCAATCTGAATCATTAGAACAGACATCTGACTCAGAGAGAAATTAAAACGCTACAAAAATCTTTTGGGGAGACAAATAGAATATGGGAATCATAAGAGTAGCTTCACCACATAGACAGACTCCAGAGCAATAAGTTGCAAACCCATAGCATCCAAGAGTATGACAGATATGAAATTGATCAACAATCCACCAGACAATCCCAACGTAGGCAAAAGAACCACAGCAAACAAAAACATCCACCCTAAATTTAGAATTCAAGCCTATATTCATGGAGAAATTCATTACTCCAAATTTCTGCCTACTATACTTGATGGGAAGCATCAAGATTAAAACCTGCACAGAATCAAAAAGYTGTCTATACCTGAACGAAGTTCAAAAAGAGTGCTTCATACATGTCAGCTTATAGAAATTGAACATGATCAATTAATTCTTACTTAAATAAGACAAAGAACACCAATGAAAGAAAATGATTATGCATCAAATTTATGAAGAAGCTTGCTTAAGTTAAATGCAATATTATGGATTATTCAAAAAGTTTA
This sequence comes from Picea sitchensis, assembly GCA_010110895.2. Classification (NCBI taxonomy): domain Eukaryota; kingdom Viridiplantae; phylum Streptophyta; class Pinopsida; order Pinales; family Pinaceae; genus Picea; species Picea sitchensis. Next base: position 63,498 of record SNQJ01S0069272.1, read on the forward strand.
TATCAGACAAAGGACATAAAGCGTAAACCAGAACTTACAGCTTATCTCTAACTATACGAACATCATTCACACGTCCAAATCTTGAAAACTTTTTCTCCAAATCTCTCTCTGTTGTGACAAAGCTAAAACCTGCAATGAACAAATTATTTCCAGGTTTGCCAATACCAGTATTACGATTGGGAGGGGGTGACCATGGCCTCCGCCTCGGTGAATGCCGCCGTGACCGATATTCCATTGGGGGTGTTCTGCGTCTTGGAGAATACCTAGCCCTGATTTATCATCGATTCACACATACAACAAACAGATTAACTAAGTTTAAATAATAACAAAAAAACACAAGTTTAAATACAATACTGCTGAAGAGATTGCATACCTGGGCGATCTTCGATAATGATTTCGTGGCATGGGAGATCTTGACTGAGTCTGGTATCCCCTTCCTGAGCGACCATAACCATCCTTCCGCCTCATGGGTGAACGTGATAATGATCTATCACGCCTCTGCCGGATGTCCTCGGGAGAATACTTTCCTCTAGGAGGAGGAGATCTATACCTTCGAGGAGATCGTTGCCTCAAAGGAGAAAATGATCTATCTCTCTTAACATCTCGAGGAGAATACCTTCTGGAGGAAGGAGATCTGTCTCTCTGTTTAACGTCTCGAGGGGAATATCTTCTCTGAGGAGATCCATCTCTTCCTTTAATATCTTGAGGAGAAACATCTCTTTGTTTCACATCTCGAGGAGAATATCGGTTCTGAGATGGAGATTCATCTCTTTGCTTAACATTTTGAGGAGAATACCTTCTTGGAGGAAGCATATCCCTTTCTTGAACATCTCGAGGAGATTGCCTTCTTGGAGAAGGAGATAGTTTTCTTTGTTTAACATCTTGAGGAGAATGCCTTCCTGGAGAAGTAGATCTATCTCTTTGTTTAACATCTCTAGAATACCTTCTTGGAGAAGGAGAACTATGCCTTGCAGGAGAAGGAGAACTATCCTTTCTAGAAAAGTGTGATCTCTGTTTCACAGGCGAAAGTGACATCTTATGAGTTCTTCCAGGTGAGGGCAATCGGTATTGCAGTGGAGAAGGTGACTTCTGACAGGCTCTGCCTGGAGATGGTGATCTGTAATTTGCAGGAGACAGGGACCTCTGTTGAGTTCTTCTGGGAGAAGGTGACATTAATCTAACAGGAGAAGGTGATGCCATAGGGTCACGGGACGTTAGTTCATGCCTTCCACAAAAAGGTGATGGGGGAGTCTGTCCAGAAGAGGGTGATCTATGTCTCTTAGGAGGAGGTGATCCTGACATAGTTCTACCAGGAGAGGTTACTGGGTGCCTGGCAGAGGAAGGTGACATTGGAGGAACTCTTCCAGGAGACAATGAATATTGTCTCAAGTCAGAATCTGACTGCAATGGGGTTTTTGCAGGAGAGGGGGACCTGTGTCTCACAGGAGAAGGTGACCTCACTGAAATTATTCCAGAAGAATCAATATGCTGGTCAAAAGAAGATCCCACCTGCCCTCTCCCAAGAGAAAATAATTCCCTCCCATGAGATGGAGATAGTCTCAAAGGAGGAGATACAGACCTGGATCTCCGAAGCTGAGATGTAGATTCCACATGTCTGGAACTTGTTGTCAATAGGGAAGATTTATGCTGCTCGCCACCATTCATATCCATGTCAATCTGGTAAGGTTGGACCTCTTCTTTCACATTAGGATAATAGTCATCACCATCTGTTTCATCCCTAGTGACTGCTAGATTAAGATCCAGATGAGCAGATCGCCTTGCATGATATGTCTGTGCATCATCCCTATGTTCCTCTGTCTGTTCATCCAAGTTCCTGGTAGTAGGTGATTTTAACGCCATGACTGTAAAAGGGAAAAAAGAAACCGATAAGATTGATAGAGCAATCAGCCATCCCCTTTAGTCTATGACATGCCAAAGCATTAACACATGGGCATCTATGAGGACCTTAGGTGCAAAATTGCAAGAACAAAAAAGAAACTTCGTACAAAATGTTACAAACGTTTTGAATAGGCTGTGATTAGAATTAAATAACTTATCATAGTGGTGTACCATAAACAGCTTATTAGCTGGTTTCTAAACAAGGCTGTCTCAACTTCCTACCACTTTCCTCATAAGAATTTGTCATTCTGCACTGCACTCGGTTACCTTATCCTGTTTGGATCAAAATCCTTTAACTCTTATTTAGACCAGTTTATTTAGACTAAGTTCGTTCGTCTCAAACATCTGCTTGTGAAAAATGGCCATTACTGGCAGATTTTATCTTGTGAAGATGGATTTGGATGCCTTTCCATGTTTACATACAAATTTCATATGATACAATATCATAAAATCACAAAATACCGAAGCATAATCGAAGAACCTACCCTGGAGAAGTGACCAGTGAGGACTATGCCAATAGAGTAGAGTACAAAACATCTGAATTGAGACGCTCAATTCCTGGTGTTTTTTTAGTGAGAGAGTCAAATGGCACAGTATATTTTACCTAAACACCGCTTGTATACTACGGTAGAGGGGCTGAATCTATGGCTGCTGAGCTCACTCGCTGGTTTCAACAATGTGTCTATTTAATCACTATGGAATCATACATTGTAGACTACCCAACACCAGTGAGTCAAAAGTAAATCAAGACGTCTGATGAAAATGAGCGTCAACCCCTACGACATCAATGTTCAGGGCATACCTACCACCAAAATTTTAGCAAATATATGATAAATTCTGATCATCCTTTTTTAGAATCAGGGTTTCAATACAAATCCTTGCTTGTAACATCATGCGCGATAGAGGACGTGAAAATTGCTAATAAAATCGAGTTGCTGGGAGAGATTGACGGGTAATTGATATTTTTAACGCTCGACACTCATAACCCTCGGAAAGATCAAACAAAATCCTAAATTAAGAAAATATAAAAGGGTTTGAGAAGCTTATTGAATTTCTAAAGGGCTAGCTAGGATGTAGTCAAAAATTACTACACAAGAACAAGATAGAGGGCAGGAGAAGAGACAAATTTTACCTGGTTGTTGAAATGGCAATTGCATATAACATTATTGAGCAGATACCATCAACGGCAAGAATCAATCAGATTCAAAGCAGTGACATTTGTCAGCATCTATTCTGAAGCGATTTCAAGCCTCGAGTCGAACATGAGCTAATGAGCGGACCGATTGATATGTATTGGCCCTGAACCATTCCATTTATTTAAAATGAGAGGGATGCATCAATGCAGAAGCAGGCTGTGGAAAGGCAAATGAGTCCAATGTTGCCCTCTGTTAGAAATTTTTATTATTTTTTATAGACATGAATAGAATAATATTTTTGTTTTCAAAGGTTATATGGATGGAGACATTATTGCTTAAAAAATTGCTCGGTCAATTAGATATGGGTGTCTAAAGAGCAAGTTTTTAAGCTCAGAATATTTATTTGGATAAACTTACATATTTGTAAAAAAAGAGTTATCAAAAAGTTCATACTATCCATTTGCAATACTTATAACGGAGCAAGTGTAGTAGATTATGCAATTTGCTCGCATAATTTGTGTGGGAAAATGGAGAAAGTGCTGATTGGAGATCAAATTTGGGACTTAAAATCGGACCACAAGTCAATTTATTTAAGTTTCTCTTGGACCAAAAAGAAGCAATTAAGGTCAAAAACTCAGTGTGTTCAACAAATCCCCCAAATGGCAGAATTCTTTTGACTCCAGAGAATTGTAATACCTTCAAAAAAACGTTAGAGAGGCTCTTCGAGAAGGAGGAAATCTCATTTCATGGCCTTCACAGTTATGGATTAACACATTTAATTCAAAGCACACTTGCTGAGTGCAAAAGAGCAAAAATTAAGAAGGTTGAAACAAATTGTTTTCCTGTTAATGCTTGGTTTGACGAGGAATGCAAAAAGGCAAGGAGAAGGTGGAAAGAATCAGACAAGGATAACATAAAGCTCAAAGCTTACCAGCAGATAGTAAGAAAGAAAAAGGCCGATTTCACGGTTTTGAGGAGAGAAGAACTAATATTCCTTGGGAAAAACAACCCCAAACTGTTCTAGAAGGAGCTCCAACTGAAAAAGGTGCAAACTAAAAAAAACATTACAGCTTCTAAATGGTTCGACTATGCAAGACAACTTTATGAGCAGGATCCCAAGGTTGACCCTCCTCCCTTAGTCAACATAGATACAGAACTCTTCACAGTGCAAGAGGTAGAGATGGGTATCAAGAGGTTGGGTGCTGGAAAAGCAAAAGACTTAGATGAACTCCAAGCAGAATATCTAAAGTGGGGCTTAAAAATTCTTTCACCTCACATCACAAAAATTTTCAACAACATCATACAGCATCAACAGGGATTCCATACATATTGGAAAATGAGCCTATCAATTCCTCTTTTTAAGAGTGGTGACGTCAATAATCCATCCAATTATAGAACCATTATGATAAACCCCTTGTTTGCAAGTTATTTGGAAGAGCATATATTAAGAAAAATGCACAAGTAAAATGGAAGAAAATAAGCACGTGCTAAAGGGCAGCCGAGGGTTTTAGACCCTAAACATTCCACCAGGAGTTGATCGTAATACATAGCTAAGGCACATCATTAGAAAAACTTGAAGAAAGATTTTACCATTGCCTTGTTGATTCGGAAAACCTTTAACCGGTTCTAGGGATAAGCTTTGGAGGCGGGATGGAGTTCAGGACTAGGCATTTAAAGAAGGCATTGTGCACGGATGTATAGAGAGTGAAAGTCAAATCCAGCGAGAACTTCCAATGAGGAGCATTCACGAAAGTTTAGAAGCGATATCCGAGGGTCAAACAAGGTTGCCCAACGGCCTACTTTTGGGTTATATATTGACAAGCTTGAAGAGTGGCTAAATTAGCAAGAGGGTGACGGTATCCATTTTAGACAGGATTAGATTCTCAAAGGCTTCTTTTGTACGGAGATGACCTTATATTGATTGCTTCAATCAACTCTTGGTTTTACAAAACATATGTTCCCACTGAGCATTTTGAAGGGTGGGGATGCCTGATCAATAATATATAAAACGAAAAGTAGTGGTTTCCTCAAAAGCATAATAACTACAAAGTTCACTTTAGAGGCAACGATGCGGAAGAAGTTCGCGATTCTAAGCCTCGAATTGACTTCAACAAAAATTTAAATTTGGGATGGTTGCTAACTAAAAGAAAAGAACTTTAGGGGGTTGGAAAGCAATTTTATTATTTCCAAAATAGGTGTAGAGAGGCGGAGTTGTTGGTTGGAAAACCACTCTAACTCTTTTGGCCTTAGTGATTCCAGGTGATTCTACAGTTTGTGAACTATGTGCCAGTAGCACAACCGATATGCGGTGGAAACAAATTGAGAAAATTCGGAAGCAGTTGATTACAAACAAATTCAAAATTAAAGTGCAGTTCCTTATGCTATTTGTTGCCCCTATTGAAGCAATTGTTGTGTGAGTCATAAGGTATTTGAGAAAAATTGAGCAAATGGAAGAGGGCAAATGGCTAAGGTTGTGTTTAGTGACGGATTGTGCAGAAGAAAGAAGACTTGGATGCAACAAAATAACAAATGGTTTGGTAAATGGGGCATTTGCTTGAAACATGTGTGTCCTACAAAGAGTAAAGGGTAAAACTTGTGTTATGGATAAGTTCCACAAACCTACTTGGGAGAAAGAGCTAGGGAGAAAGAAGAAATTCTACATTGAAGAGTTTAACCCACTCATAACCATCATTCGAAGCATAGGGGCCAATATTTCTTGGAGATCTAAGAATGCTTGTTGCTCCAATTAAGGACTAATTCTCATCAACTCAGATTTGTGAAGCGGTATTTGGAAAGGCCAAAATGTGGGAGGAAGAGTATTATGTATTTTTGTGCCATTACATGAAAATTGAAACAAAAAACATTTCATTTAGAATGTGAAGCCCTCAAAGACAACAAGGAAAATTATGCAAGTGTGCATGGTTCTTCCCAGGATAATCTGTCGGCAAGGGTTTGTGTCCGAAAAGGCTGGTGATTCAATATGCGCTTCCACCACAGGAAAGGGCAGAATACAAAAAGAAACCGGAATGGAAAAACAATCATTCCGCATTATTTTAGCCTGCGTGGACATTAATTTACTCTTTCTTTCTTTCTCTTTAAACGCGACCAGATATACTATATAGAATTGAGCATATAGAGATTTGATTTATCTTCAAACATAAATTTTCAAAACTTGGTTTCTCAAAAAAAAAAAAAGGCTCTTGTGTTCTTTGCCTCCCATCATAGGTTAAATTTGACAAGTAAATGTTTATTTAAATCGTGGTGTTCTTTGCCTCCCATCATAGGTTAAATTTGACAAGTAAATGTTTATTTAACATGGTCAGACTAATGAACATTCTAAATTTACACCTCATTAATATATACAATTAATTTTACCGGCTCAAATAATTCTACAAATAATGTAAAAGTTCATAAAACCATATTTGATTTCAAAATTTACACCTCATTAATAATGTGTAATTAATTTTTAAAACAATCAATTTGACATGTAAAAGTTCACTCAAACCATATATTTATATATAAATTTATAATATATATAATATATTTATAAGTCCACCGCGTACTCATATTCACGGACTCAAAGTTACAGTGAGTCTTTCCAATTTCGACATGTTGCATTTTTAGAGAGCTTTTCGCCTAAATTGGGCAGCTCAAATTGCAATGTTTCCAAATCTGTAATTTGGATATTTCAAAATTGCTTTGGAATCGATCCATGATTTTTTAATCTATCGAAAATACCAAAATTACAATCAGATTGCCAAAGTTATAACATTTTAGTTGTTCCATACTACATAGTGTAAACTTGTAAAGCATGTATGACACGGTGATCGGTCACAACTCACAACCAGCAGGTTATAAATTCTATAGCACAGGTTGCACAACAAGCTCACAAGTTATGGGGATTCTTTGGACCATATCACATCATGCAATTCTATAGGCTGAAAATTGAAGGTTGATGAGAAAACTGAAGGCTAATGAGAGGGAAGAAAATATTAGGATTTAGGAATATTGCAAGCTGGAAACTAAAGGTTGAGAAAGAAGAAAATATTAGGATTCAAGGATACTGCCTGGCACCTACATGCAACTGCCCAGAGAGGTAAGGCTCGTAGATATTTAGTATTAAGTTACATTAAATTACAATTGCAATTTATGTTTTATTGAAGTGTAGATTGTCATGCTTGAATTCTTGGAAATTGTGGTTGTATGAAGATTTTGGAAATTGTCTTTGGTTGATTGAAGCCTATGCCATCAATACTTTATAAAATTTCACAAACTTTGCTTTTTCACATATGTAGTAGACATTTTTGTATTTTCCAGCATAAACATATTACTTCACATCAACAAAATATTTCAAAATCGGCAAAACCATCCAATGCATGGCCTGCGTGATTGCCATGTATTAATTAATTAATTATGTAGGACATGAACAATGTTTGTGTCAAATGTAAGGTTTAGCAATCAGTTATATCTCTATGAAGTCATTTAGCAATTGCTCATAGCGGTTTTATCAACATTCACCTTTTTCTTCTTTTATGTATAAAAGTTGCTAGAGCTTCATGTAAATGTTATGAATTATGTTTGATATTTTATCAACTCTTGTGTCATAATAAATGTCTTAAATTTTGTTTGAAAAATTATCAACTCGTGTGTGATAATAAGTAGAAAGGTAGAAAACCTTGATTACTTCATATATTTTTCAATCCTATAGTTTTATATTTATTTTTATATTTTAATGTCTATTATTGGGTCTTTTATATTTAACTTTTGTGGTATGTAATGAACAAAGTTATTTATTTCACTGTGTTGACTTGATTTCTGCAACCATTAGCGTTAGAAGGTTGCATTGTTTCGTAGTTGTTGTTACATGGATCTCATAGTGGAAAAATATTGTTAATGGGCATATCCTGTTTGAAAGGCTYGTTGTCTTTTACCAAAGGGTGTCTTGCATAAGTGTAAGCTTTATATTTTTCAAAATCGATGTCCATGATTGCACTAGGAATTTGTTAAAAAAACTTTCCATAGATGTACTTATAAAAAAATTGCAAGATTAGAAAGCCAAAATTGAGGATGTATCCGTGTGATCTTATTTTTATTAATTTAAATATAGTAGATTCGTTGTATTTTACCAAAAGGCATCTTGCATAAGTGTAAGCTTTATATTTTTCAAAATCAATGTCCATGATTGCACTTGGAATTTGTTAAAAAAACTTTCCATAGATGTACTTATAAAAGAATTGCAAGATTAGGAGGCCAAAATCGAGGATATATTCATGTGATCTTATTTTTATTAATTTAAATATGGTGTGTATTGGTGAATGTAGATTATTGAATTTTCATTTTATTCACAACAAAATTTGTTCTTGTATTCATGATAAAAAGTTAAAAAAACACATATAATACATATTATTTAAATGACGGGAAAAAATAAATATAAAACTTCATGCGAAGGGCAGTTTTAAAAGGAAACCCGTCATAAAAAATTTACTTGAGGGGTAGGAGTGCCCGTCAAATTTAACCATTGCCTCCCATTATAGAGGAAGGAAAGAAGGTATAATTTAATTTTATAGTTAACATTATAAAGGGAACGTAGAGAGTATGAAAAAGGTTTCAATAGAAGATGGCATGGGATAGTAGAGTAGTTTCAAGTATTGTATGAGTTAGTGGGGTTCTTTCAGTAATAGGAGGGCATTTAGGGTGTTTAGGAAGAGAGGGGAAGGCTCCATTTCAAAGATGATACAAATTCGCAGTTAGAAACTCCAAATTGGGCCCATTAACTATGATGACACTAAAACCACCAACACTCTAGGAGTGGTACGATAGATTGGTTGCTTATTGAACCGCTAGACTAGTTATCTGGTTTGCTTTAATTGGGTAGGAGATCAATTTCATGAAGCCTTGTGGTCTCATATGCCAATTCTTAGGGTTATGGATTATGGAGCACATACTAAGAAAATGAGCCTCAATTACATGGAAGATTAAAAAATCCATAAATATTGATCTATCCACGAAGGGATCTTTTATAACCATCTTCTCACATCCCAAAGACAAGGAAAACAATTTGAAGTGGGGTCATTCTTCAATATTTTAGTAGGCATGCACAAGCAATACTAGACGAATCTCTTTGATCTAGGCATAAAAAGTCTTGGCAAAGCCCCTGATACTTGTTTATTTGTACTCTCTATCTTTGGAATTTTGACATGCTAATACACTTGTAACATCCTTGGTTTTAATCCCCGTGAATTATAATGTAATTGAATAAATGTGAATTAGGTTGGTGAGTCGATGTGTTGGGGCAAAGAGCATGTATTGATTTAACGTGGTCGAGAGCCGAATTGAATATTATGTGCATTGAATAATTAATAAAAGTAATAATCGCTATCTACAATACGAAAGGGATGAAGAACGATAGGGGGGCTATGATTCCACAAGAGAGAGAGGGGTCAAAGAGGGGACTATTCAGGGG
>SNQJ01S0069274.1:10231-30480 GCA_010110895.2 Picea sitchensis
CAATATACTTTTCAAAGGTTGATCTTCGATCTAGTTATCATAAAATCAGGGTCAGAGAAGAAGATGTTCACTAGACTGCCTTTAGGTGTCATTATGGGCACTATGAGTTCTCGGTCAGGCCATTTGGGCTAACCAATGCACCAACTACATTTTAGTCATGCATGAATCACTTATTTAGAAAGCAGCCGTGGAATTTTTTATTGCTATTCTTTGATGATATGTTGATATATAACAGAACATGGGAGGAACACTTGGGGCACTTAGAGGATATTTTGAGTATCATGGGGGAGCAGTCACTATATGCCAAAGAGTCCAAGTGTGAATTTTTCATGACAAAGATTTTATACTTGGGGCATGCGGTTAGTGCACAGGGAGAAAATACAAGCTATATTGGATTGACCACCACCCAAAAACATCACACACCTGCGTGGCTTCTTAGGAATTTGCAGTTATTACAGACGATTTGTGAAAGAGTTTTCATAGTTGACCAAACCACTCACATACCTCACAAAGAAATGAGAATTCACATGGACCAAAGAAGCTCATAAGAAATTTGTCCGTATGAAGGAAGTGATGAGCACCTGTCCAATTCTAACACTTCTTGACTTCACTCAGCCCTTTGTGCTTGAGTGCAATGCATCCGGTGAAGGGATGGGAGCAGTTTTGATGCAGAAGAGGCATTTGAATGCATACGAGAGAAATGATCTCTTGTAGAGGGAGATACTTTATTCCATCTATGACAAATATATGCTCGCAATAATGCATGTCTTAGAAAAGTTTTGACAATATTTGGTAGGTGGGAAAATCGTGGTTAAAACATACCATAACAATTTGTGACACTTCGTGGGGAGAAAGGACTTGAACGAAAGGAAACATAAGTGGGTTATAAAGTTGTAGGCCTATGAATTTGACATCAAATATGTCAAAGGGAAGGAAAAATAAGTAGTCGATTCTCTTTCCAGAAGGCCAAAGATGTGTTCACTCACAGAGATTTCAGTTGATTGGAAATGCATCTAGTGGGAGAATATTATAAGAATAAGTTTGATTGTGAAGTGATGGACCACAATACAGAGGATGAAAAGTATAAGGTGGTATATGAAATCATCTCTACTACAAGGATCGTACATATATAGTTCCGGAGTCCACACTAAAGGAAAATATCATGGAGGCAATGCACAATACACCATTGGAAGGACACCCAAGGTATTTCAAAACCTACAGCAAAATCAGGGAGAGGTTCACTTATAAGGGCCTCAAAGATTATGTGCTAAAGCACGTGAGAGAGTGTGCGACTTGTTAGAAGAAAAAGTCATAGTAGACCCATCCTGCAGGATTATTACAGTCGTTTCCCATTCCAGAGCAGAAATGGGAGAGTATATCCATGGACTTTATCACAGGGTTGTCAAAGGTCCAGGGCAAAGATTGTATCTATATAGTGGTTGATCGGTTGACCAAATTTGCACACTTCTTTTCCATATCCTCATACTATAAGAGAGCATGGTTAGCAGAGCTATTCTTCAGAGAGGTATTTAGACTTCATGGGATACCAAAATATAGGTCAGTTACAGGGATAACAGGTTCCTTAGTGATTTTTGGAAGGAGTTGTTCAGATTGGCTGGCACAGAGTTGACCCCCAGCACTATTTATCACCCTTAGATAGATGGAAAAAAATATATTGTGAATAAATGGCACGAGGGATATTTATGTAACTATGTGTCAAGGAAACAAAAATCACAGGTGAAGTGGTTGCATCTATGATAACACTGCTACAACACCACTCATCACATGTCGATTGACATGACACCATTCAAAGCATTGTACGTGTAGGATGCTCCTTCATTTGTTGACTTGGAATTTGGGGACAACGGGGCTCACAAAGCCAATTATTGGATCCAAGACAGCCATGACATACTCAAGGCTCTCAAGGACAACTTACAGATGACCCAAAATCAACAAAATCTATATGCAGACTGGCACAGGGTCGAGCAAACTTTCAAGGTGGGAGACTTGGTTTTCTTGAGGCTACTACCATATAAACAGTCTTCATTGAAGAAGAGCGGAGTAGAAAAGCTTAAGCCACATTTATATGGACCCTATAGGGTGTTTCAGAGATTTGGCAAAGTGGATTATGAATTGGAGTTGTCAGAGGGAAGAAAAATCCATAATGTATTTCACGTCTCTTGTCTCAAAAAAGGAATTGGGACAACAAGTCATCACTTTAGAAGAGATACCTCCATTGGGTGAAGAGGGGTAGTTAGTACTAGTCCTTAAGGAGGTATTGGAGGTCCGAGAGAGGAAATTGTGCAACCGGGTGATTCGAGGATACCTCATCATATGGTGGGACTTACTAGTAGAGGATGCCACATGGGAGGGTGATCATATCTTACAACATCCAAATTTGTAGTTGCTTAAGGACAAACAATCGCGAGAAGGGAGGATTGTAATGTCCCTTTCCAAAAGAGACTTCTAAATGGATTGATGAAATGGCCTAAGTAATTCTCATGGGCCATAGTCAGGGAATTAAAAAAGGGAATTAATTATTAATTTCATTGGAGGGGGAATTAATTAAAAATTAAAGGTGACATTGAGTAAAGTGGAAAAAGGTGCCTAAGTGACTATGGGGAGTGTGAAAAGTCACTTAAATTGATTAAAAGGTAAAAAGGTTGTGCCCTCTCTCATTATTGCATTAATAATTTCTAATTTCTCATTGAGAGAGCTCATTGTGGTTTTGGAACTCTTGGGATGGAAACCCTGGGAGGATTTTTAGAGATTGGCTTCAGTGGTGAGACCATTCACCCTATTTGGTCATTTTGAGAGGAAATCACTTAAATTTCTTCACCGAGCTTCATTGTTAGCATATTTATGTTTCGTAGCTGAGTTTTAAGTTGACCTTTATACTTCCCAATATCAACCCCCACCTTTGGAAATGAAACCATACATGAATAGGGTTGAAATATCTATGTGTGGGTCAAGTACCTTCATCCATGGCATTTTATGTAACAATTGGGTGCATACTCTTGTGAAAAGCAACACTATCTTACTGTGCGTCGAGTTATTTATGTATGGGAGAAAACCTCTTGTTAGAGGATCGATATTATTTCATGGTAGACATAGTTTTAGTGTGGGAAGTATGCCTCCTTTGTGGTTGTTAGTACCCTTCCAAATCTGGACGAGTTGACATGCTGGGCCTTTTCTCCCTTCACAAAGATAGTTTTTTTCCTACAACCGAACCATAATTTGTGGGGATGAATTTTTTATTGTATTGGGCGCATTTACAGTAGAGAGAGTTGGATTTATCAGTGTTTTTATCTGACATTTCATTATTAACTTCATTTTTTCATACACTAACAATTACAGTCTTGTACTCTCTTGTACTTATGTTGTACTCTTTATTTACTTCCAACTAGATCCATAACCAGTAATAAGGTCAGAAGTGATTTATATTCTTTGTTGTGTAGTGTGAAGATCATACTGTGCAATGTTGTGCTGACATATGAACCCAGAACTAAAGAAATAAATGAGTTGTCATATCCATTTTTGTATATTTGTGTTGATGCAATGCTTGTCATTCTAGCATTGTGGATTATTATTATATGCCACACACATATTTTTAATTGTCGCAAAATGTTGTACAAACTATAACATAAACTACACCTATAAAATATCCACAATAGCAAATTGTTTGTCGAAATATTTATATGATAGACGAAGGAAATTTTAAAAAATTTCTAAGTGGTAATATTACAAATTAACATACTATCTGAGTTTCTGGTGTAGGGATCACTGATATTTAACATATTTTGTGCAAGTTTTAGGATGTTTTACATGTCCTCATCCTTGGAGAAGTGGCTGGACTAGGCTTGCACAACCTTTCACAAGATCCAAGGTTATCGAGAACATAGTCCCTCAACATTTCACCGGAAGACCCCATAGCCCAAATATTTTGCATCTCAAGCTTCTCTCTCTCTTTCCTTCAAATTCAATATTTTTTTGGTTACTTTTCTTTGCATCCAAGTTTAAATATAAGTTTAAAAGTTATATCTTGAGTAGATCCACTTTTGCATGCATGCATGCATAGATCTACATTGCACTTCCAAGTTTTCTATCATTCGAGGTAGATCTAGCATAAACAAATTTCATCTTTTAGCAAGTTTTATAGATATATCTAACTCCTAGAATTATTGTACTTAGCTTAATCAACCTTAGATTATTTTATTGCATACTACCCCCTTTGGCTTCACTAGGAGTTAGCCTAGACGAAGGAGTCGAGTGTTAGGTGACAACAACCCGACTCAAGACTTTCCCCCAAGGCCGCACCCAATGGATTGAAGATTTCTTCCACGTAACCCAAGGTGAATATTAGGCAGCGACAACAACACTCATTTCCCCCATTGTATCATGGCATTATTTTATTCCTTTTCAATATTTTATAACATTAAAAAGACACAAAAATCAAATATTTAAAAAAAATAGTGAGAGGGGGTAGAATTAAAATCTTTATTTTTCATGGCAGCAAAAAAATAGTGAGAGGGGGTAGAATTAAAATCTTTATTTTTCATGGCAAGAAGGTTTATTGTTGAGTATGTGTTATTCTTTCTCGAGAAACATATCATCAAAGAACCCTACTTATCAATCAAAGACAAAGCATATTGATATTCAATATCACTTTGTGAGAGACATGGTTGAAGAAAAGAAAGTGTTGCTAATGAAGGTGGACACTTTCAATAATTTTGTACATTCTTTAACAAAATCTGTGAGTACCGATAAGTTCTCTTGGTGTAGAGGGATCCATGCAAGCATTGTCATTCTAGATTGTTGACTGAACCCCAGAACTCCTTGTATGAAAAAAAAGAACAAGTGGGAGAATGTTGGGTATGTGTTATATCTCGCCCCAGAAAGGTGTCACATTTTTGAGTTGTTTTTTGTGTCGCCTTGATTTTCACGTCCATTGTTGGGAAGTTTTTCAAAACATGTTTCTGGGCCGATGGCTTTCGATTTTTGGTTAGGGAAGTAGGGTTTTTTACTAATCCATGCCATTGGGTTAGGGTTTTGACGTTGGATCCATATGTATATTGTATTGTAAACAATGTATCACCATGAATGAATATAGAATATGTTGGTTTTTCCCAGCTTGGGTTTCCAGGAAAAAATCTCTGTAATGTGTGTATTTGTCATTGTATCTTTTGTATTCTTTTACTTAAAATTTGTTTGCAAGTAAAATATTGTACAACGCTAAAATCTACATTTGGCATCGGATCTGTTAGCTTCGTGGGGATGCCTTTGTGGTCAAGGATTTGGTTCAGGACTGATGTTTCCTTGTTACAGTGGGATCTGTGGTATTGATTTTTCGTGAAAAGTAATGGAGAGAAATTAGAAAATGGAGATCGAAGCATGTGAAACATTTTGAGCTTTGGAAGTCTTATGGAAGATTTGTTGGTGGACGAAGATCAATGGATCACTTCATTACTACACCTATAGGAAATTCAAAAGATGACTGGAAAGTTGGATCAACGTGAAGAGAATAATCCAATGGTGTTCTCAAATTCAAGATACTTAATGTCATAGGAAGCTACAACCAAACATTTATGGGATAAGTTGGGGAAGTTGTATCACCTAAGTCAGTAAATAAAATTTTCCTATGTTAGCTACTTAACTGAGGATGAGGAGGTTCAAGCATAGCATTTGAACGCGTTCGATACTGTGGTACATCAATTAGTATCTATTGAGATTAAAATTTAGATGAAGATATGTATCAATTTTTTAACAGGTTTTACCAGAGTCGAGGATAGTTTATTGTATTATAGGTAGTACACATTAAGCCTTGAATTTTGATGAAGTGGTATCATCCTTTGTTGTCGGAGGAGATTAGACGAAGAACATGGAACGAGCAGAGCACAAATGCATTATTTGCAGAGGACGCCCCAGAAATAAATAGATCTAAGTACTCAAGGATATCTAAGTCCTCAAGTGGGATAGAGTGTTGGATATTACGGTTTGTGGATGCGCATCAGGGTTGAGATTCGGATCGTAGGAGATCTACAAGCCGGTATGTGTTTAACTGTTGGAGAGAAATCAATTGGATGAGAAAAAAAGACAAGTTGTAGTAGCACTTTCAAATAAAACAGTTTAATACATGACACCCACTCATGCAAGTAAGGAAGAAATATGGTTACAAAGATTGTGGTTCAGTATTGGGTTGGTACAACAAGTTGTAAGGATAGATTGTGACAATCAGAATGAAATTTTTTTCTGGCAATGAACCTGACTTAGCATTCAAATACAAATCATTGATGTTCAATATCACTTTGTAAGAGACGGTTGAAGAAAAGAAAGTGGTTATCGATGAAGGTGGACACTTTGAAGAATGTTGTAGATTCATTAACAAAATTTGTGTGAGACCGCAGTGTTCTCTTGTGTAGAGGATCTATGGGAATTGTTGTCCTAGATTGTTGACTATATAACCCCCAGAATCCCCCTAGATGCAAAGAAAAAACAAGTGGGATAATGTTGGGTATGTGTTATATTCTTTAGTCTTGGAGTAGGTCGATTTTTTGGCTCCCATTTTTCGTACGCCTCAATTTTCAAGCTTCCATTGTTGGGTGGTTTTTTAGCACATGTTTTTCTTCGATGGTTTTCTATTCCCATTACGAATTAGGTTGTTGACTATCTAAGTCATTGGGTTAGATTTCAATGTCGCTAATCGGCATGTATATTGCATTGTAAACAATGTATCACTATGAATGAATATTAAATATGTTGGTTTTCCGGTTTGGCTCTAGGGAAAATTCTTTGTGTAACGTGTGTATTTGTCATTGTATATATATTTTTAATAAAAAAAAAAAAAAAAAAAAAAAAATTGTAGTAAAATATTGTACAAGGTTAGAATCAATTATGTCTCCCTTGGACAAAGTACCAAGTTTTGAGTCTCTTTCTCAACAAGTTCGGTCTTAGTATTTCCTTAGGAGTTGAAACTTGATCTTTGAGTTTTACCCTTGATTGGTTACTCTTCCAATCACTATGAATATTCTATTGATGACTCTTATGTCACATATTTATATCATTGTTCATTCTTGTGTCAAATGTTTCCTAAGTCACCTTTGTGGCATGCTTATGTTTAGTGGTCATATTTAGCCCGTGTCAGCTATTCTTTAGAATTATTGAACATCCATGTCGACCTTCCTGGTTGTCAGTCACATTAGTATCAATGTTCTTTTCACATGCTAGTGTGGAAGGTCATCATTGACCTCTCATTGCGGGACATATCTCATTGATTATGACATTTATTTGAGATATTGACCTAGAGTCGATGGCACCCTGGGCCTATTTTCATCATTGGTAGGTTACCTTGTGCTTAACATATGAAATTTAATTAATGGTCACTAATTGAGTGGTTTCGCATGTGTTCGACTGAAAGACCCCTATTAAAATATTGGGATCCATAATGCACCTTAGTTTCCCTTTTCATCATTGGAGGAATTCCTAACCTTTTTTTAGTAGCTTTCATTATCAATTGTTTCTTAGAGGGTCTCTTCCATGCACTATTTCCATCTAGTTTATGTGAGAGTTGTACTTGATGGTGTGTTCTTCTAGCCTTTATCTAATACATTAAAATCATGTTCCTCATGTTTGCTCGTCTTGGGATGTGATGGGGGATGCCTCAATTCCATCCATCTAGTGGATCTATTCCCATCAAAACTGAATCATTTTCTATGGGATTCTCGAATTAGAGATGAGATAGTACCTTTGGGCTTGCAACCATCAATATGTGTTCCCACTATTGACAAAGGATGAAATCAATGTCCTTTTATTGATAGATTCTACAAGTGTTGAATGACAAAACATCTATTCACACTTACAGAGTCGCACTAGGTGTTGATTAAGGTTATTGTCAATGATGTCAACCCTTTGAAGAAAGCCCCAGATATCAAATGTTTGGGTAATGAACCCAGTTTGTTTGATGTAGATGACTCATTATTGTCTTGTCAGCGGTTGATAAGAATTAAATATGTATGAACTCCAAAGTGGTCTCCTTTATGGTGTAGCTTTAAGCATGACCCTCATGGGAAGATGCTTTTGAGGAGAGAAAACCCATGCTTAGTTGTGGAATGATGAGATGAAGGACATTGAATTTGGTCGCTGAAACCTATTATAAGTGCTTGTCTGCCATGTGGTTGTACAGAATGCCACATAACTCCCTACTCAAGTAGAGAGTTATGAATTCATATGAAGTTGGAGAACCCTCATGAGTCTTGTATAGAAGCCCTAAAAGAGTTAAAGTGCTTTAAAAGAAATATTTTAAAATGAAGAAGCCCTAAATAAGGAAAGTGTGGCTACGAAGATATAAATATGAGACAAAGCTCACTCATAAACACACTTTAATATTATTGTATATCTATTTTGTGTAAATATTCTTGTAAATACTTGTGGATACATCCAAAGTGTCGAACGTCTGAGGTAGCACGAAAGGTTGACGAATAGGCCTCGATTTCATGTAAAACCCTATTTTCTCAAAAAAGGTGCACGTATTGTCTCAGGATAGGTGCATAATGCCGAAGCTATCCGTATAGGCACACGTGGGATGTATGTGTGTGGGTCTCGTATTGCAAGACACGAAGTTTTCTGTGTATAGGGAGTGTACATGATGATAAAGTCATGGAAACTTGAGAAGATGAAGATGCGTAGGTTCTAGATTCTGAGATCAAGCTCCTGTGAAGGTCTAAAGTACTCGACATCATAATCATCCATTGGTTCAAAAGGTATGTCCTATTTCTATGAATAGTTGTATTTGATGTATGCATGAGGAATGGAAATGGAGATTTGAGGATTCTCCTAGAGAGACTAGTGGCTACAAGGGATCTTCTCGTATAAGTCAGATCTACAGAATTGCAATGTTGGTATGTTCATCATTGATACTTCTTGTGAGGCACATCTTGTGTTTCTGGCATATGGCTAAGGGTTTTTATGGTACATGGTTGAGAGCTTGCATTTGTGTAGTAGTTGACGTATTGAGAGACTGAATATCAGAAAGGGGTTGATGACTAAGATCATGAGGGATATTATACTTGTTCATGATTACACATACCTATATGACACATGCATAGAGAGAGACATACTTACTTGGAGTAAAGGTTATATATGAGGATGCATGGACAAGGTACAGTTACAATTTGGATGCGGGATGTTACAAATCATATGTGAAAGAAGTTACAAAGGTCTAAGTTTTCAAGAAAGGAAACCCTAGTTAAAAGGCATACGCAGTCGCGATATCAGCTTAGAAGCAGACATACTAAAGCGCTACATAACATATAGGGTGCATACATACACGCAGATGCATAATGTGTAGGGTGTGTACATACGCGTGCTACAACACTACATGTTGCGTATTTGTTGTAATTTTTGTAGATACAAGTTCAGTTCAAGTACAAATTGATTACATGGAAGTTGTACAGATTGGATACAAGTCGGTACAGTTGTTATAGTTGTACAACAATATATATCGCAGTGACATATTGGCAATGGTTCCATCATTCTACTTATACTTCGTGGTGGCTGGACTGGGAAAGGACAGGTTGTTGTAGCCGCCTTCCGATTGTAGCCTAAGAACTTAGGGGTTGTAGCCTCCTTCCTGGTTGTAGCCAAAGAATTGGGAGTTGAAGCCTGTGTTGTATCCTCGAGAAACCAGGGGGTGGAGCCTCCTTCTAGTTGCAATGGAAAAACAAAGGAAGCTGGTGCTCCAATGAATGTAATTCTTCAAGACATATAAGAAAAAATATTATGTGGTTTTCTCCCATTTGGTTTCAATGAAACACCGGTAAAATGTATGTGTGATTGTTCATTTCTTATTGCTCATTATTGGATAATTGTTCATTTCCATCAAAATGCGTAAAACATTGGTATTGTGTATGTGCGCGCATTGTTCATTTCTTATTGCTCATTATTGATAATTCTACATTGATATAACGCTTGTATTATTTGGAGAAAAATAATTATAATTACGCGATTACTGATTCACACCCCCCCTCAAGAATCCAACAATTGGTATCAAAAAAAGGTTCCTTCATGAAACAGTTTCTAACCACCGAAGGTATATCATGGAGAGTATTAACTCATATAAAAATGGAATACCACACTTTGATGGACAAAGTATGTTGGGCTATTAAGGATGAAGACATACAGACACATGGAGTTGAAATTTTTGAATCAATTGTAGATGGATACATAGTACCCACAGGGGCCACCAACAAATGTCAAAGCAATGAAACTTATTTAATATTTCAAAGCGTCGCACTTTGAATGGTCTTAGTGGAACAATATTCACTCAAAGTTAGCCATTAAATCCGCTAAAGAGATTTGGGACAGCTTCGGAAATATTTATGAAGGAGATACAAAGTCAAAGTAACAAAAATTCAAACTTGCTGTAGAGAAGTCAAAATTTTAAAACTAAAAATGAAGGAAGATGAGAATATTGCTCTTTCACTTGTTTAAGAGAGTTGATTTAAATGTTGAAATGAAATCATAGATTGGTAAGAAATCAAGAATCTCGTAATTGTTCAAAAGGTACTAAGATTCTTCCTATGAGATTCAACCCTAAGATATTTCAGCACTAGAAAAAAATATCGGTTCTAACTCAATAAGCATGGATCAACCCAGATGGAATCTTCAAGCATATGAAATGAGAACTGTGCAGGAAAATCCGGATGTAAAAGTAGCATCCTTCAAAGTATCCAAAGATCAAAGAAAAAGAAGAAGAAGATTATATAGCAACAACGACGCTTCAGTGATGATGAAGAAGTGGCCAACTCACCAAAGGACTGAACAAGGAACCAATGGTAGGTATAGAGGTAAGCCTTTAATTTGTTTTAATTATGATGGTATTGGTCACTTTCTAACAAATGTCCTCATAATAAAAAGATAAAATGATGAAGGTTACTGAAAAGAAAAACAATAGCCATATAAAGGAAAATAACTACAAAGAAATATTTCAAGAAAAGCTAATACCAAAGACATATCATTATCAGATGAAGATGAAATCAATTACAAAGGAGATAGGAATATTCTATCTATGAATAAGATTATGACAATAAGACTCAAAGAAGAATATGAAGAAGCCAAATACGATATGAAGAAGTCAAGATGTAATTGAAGAGCGGTTGACCATCGAGAAGAACACGTGTCATAGAAGTTATCGTAAGAGAAAGGAAGAAAAAACAAGAAACTAGAAGCAAAACTAAAAGAAAATGACACTCGAACTAGAACAAATGATCCTAAGATTGAAGGTTCAAATAGAAGAAGATAAAAAGAATTGAAGAATCACTTAAATAACAACTAGAAGAAAAGAATGCATGATCATTGGAAACCTGAAGTAGAGATTGTCACACTAAGAAAGGATATTCAAAAGAAAATATGCAGAATAGCTCAAAGTTCTGATGACATTATCATTAGTCAAAAATATAATCTTAACAAGTTTGGACTTGGATAAAATTCCATTTAAAAGGATCAACCTCCAAAACAGCAGAGCAAGAAATAAATCCAAAATCATGAAGAAACAATCAAAGGGGATAGGAAGATATACAAGGAAGATTACAAGGATTCTCCTCCACCAAGAAGATTCAAAATTCATAATCAACAACAGATAGATTAGGGTTTCTAAGAAGAATGAAGGATTCATAGGAGCACCTCGTTTCAGAAGATCTTAAACTCCTGTGTATCAAACTATATTTTTGGTTTTTATGCATGTAATACTTGGACATAAAGCTATGAATTGCGTGAGCTAACAACATGAACAATAACAAATTTGAGAGTCATACACAAAGGTTGATTCATCATACCCTAGTGAAAAACACAGAAGAAGTTACAACATTTTGAATCTTTGAGCTAATCGGCGTGGAATCGTTACAAGTGCAAAGAATTTGGACACATGGCCAAAGATTGCGTAATGACAATCCCTCCTAAAGAAAATCAACAGAATAACAAATACCACAGACAAGAACCTCGTGAAAACTATTATGGATAAGAAAGCAAGATCAATATAGCAATGAAGAATGCACAACGCTTCTACAAGCTAAGAAGAAGAAACACGGTTAGTATGTTGATAGTGGGTGTTCAAACATGATGTATGTGATAGACAAATTTTTACATTGTGAAAGCAAATAAATGATCGCCTTCGGAAATGATCATTCAACCAAAATCATTAGAGAAGGCACAATCCTAATTGGGAACAAGAATAAAGGCACAAATGTTCTACTGGTAGAAGATAAAACATAATCTTCTTCAAGTGAGTAAAATGTGTGACCAATGTCATAAAGTTACTTTCGATTCAATAAAGTGTGAGATAATAAGAGAAGGTTCATGGAAATTGGTCGGTATAGTTGCAAGAATTTCAAACAACATATATGTGTTAAGTGAAATTGGAAATGAAAAGTGTTGTTCAGGAAAGGAAGATGAAATTGGCTATATAATGTAAGAATGGGTCACATGCATTTTGATAACCTTTTCAAAAGTCAGCAAAAGAAGCAACAGAAATTCCCTAGATCACAAAAACCAACCAACACTTTATGCAGCATTGTCAACAAGGCGAAAGCAAACAAAGACCGTGTTCAAATCAAAGGAATATTCATCACAAGACCACTAGAAATTATGCATCGGGACCATTAGTTGGACCAACTACAACAAATGGGATTAAAAGGTGAGAGATACTTTATGTTATTAGTTGATGATTATACAAGAATGACTATAGTTTTCTTTCAAGAACAAGTCGAAGATTTTGAAAACTTCAAGATCTACAAGAAAATGGCTGAAATGAGATGGATTCAATCAAATGCTTAAGATCCGGAGCAATGGAGGAGAGTTCACTTCAAAGGAATTTCGACCATCAAGAGCAACATGGGATGTAAAGATACCTCTGTTAGGAAAAACTCTACCTAATGGAGTTGTTGAAAGAAATAACATGATAGCATAGGAAATGGTCTAATAATGCTAATGGATTCCAAATCGACAGATATATTTTGGATACATGCGCAGATAATAGTTCACATTCAAAATAGAAGAATGCTCTAAACAACATCGATAAAACTCCTACAAGCTATGGAAAGGAAGACCAACAAATGTAAAGCACTTCAAAGTTTTGGCCACATGTTGCATCAAAAGAGAAGATGGAAGAATGGAAAAAGTTTGACTCTCATGGACAAATGAGTACTTGGTTACTCAAGTACAAAGAAATCACAAGGTTACAATCAAGATTGAACAAAGTTGTGGAAAACATCAACGTAACAATTGATGAAACATGCACCGTAATCAAAGGAAGAAGAAAACAAATCAATGGAACAATCCCTTTTCAAGAAGAAGAAGCAAAAGATGAAGTAGAAGAGGAAGATGAAGAGAATCCAATAGAAATGTATATTACAATTTCAACAAGCATTCCAAAGACACCTAGAAAATGAGCATAGAAGAATCATCATTCAGATAAAATTATTGGAAACAAACATGCAAGAGCTGAGACTGAAGAAAAAACTGCTCACCAAAACAAAACACACCTAGCACTCTTATCTACAATTGAACCAAACTGCTTTGAAGAAGCCAACAAGGATGAATTTTGGAATAAGGCCATGAACGAAGAATTTGATCACAGGAGAAAATGACACTTGGGAACCGGTTCCAAGACCTAAGAATAATAATGATCACCACAAAAGTGGAATCAGAATAAATTGAATGAACATGGACATGTTACAAGGAAAACGTTAGATTGGTATGTAAAGGATACGCACACGATTGAAGGAATCGACTTTGAAGAGACATTTTCCCAATCGCTTAATGGAAGCAATCCATTTGATTTTAGCTTATGCATGCTCCAAAATTTTAAAGTGTATCATATGGACGAAAAATCATCTTTTCTATGAATGTAGGAACTTGAAGAAGAAGTCTACATTGAACAACTAGAAGGATTTCAGTGATTTCAGTTGTTAGAGAACAGATAATATGTGTGTAAATTAAAGAAGGCCTTGTATGGTCTGAAAACAGTTCCTAGAGCATGGTACTCTAGGACTCGGATAAGCATCTACAACAGTGTGGTTCGTAAAAGGAAGCGCATCAAAACCCTACATCAAGGTAAGTCAAGGTAATATTTTTATTATTTAAGCTTATGTTGAAGATATTATTTTGGTAGTGATGATGATGTGTTAAGCCATAAATTTGCAAAGATATGCATAAAGAATTTGAAAAGTCGCTACTTGGAGAACTATCTTTATTTCTAGGACTTCAACACGCTAAAGGAACTGAAGGAATTTTTATTTCTCAAACCAAGTATATCGAGAAATGCTAAAGAGTTTCGTATCAGAAGATTGCAATCAGTTATCACTCCCATGCAAACTAGTTGCAAGTTGAGCAAAGATGATGATCAAAAGTCTACAGAACATAGGCAATACAAGTCAATGATTACATCCTACTGAGTATGTGAAAACATCCATACCAGATGTAATGCAAGAAGGGTGGCACGATTTCAAGTAGCACCAAAGGAACTACTACGTATTATTAGCAATAAAGAGGATTTTAAGATATCTCAAAGGAAACATAAGAGTCTTTTGATTATGGTATCCAAAAGGAAAAGATCTGATCACTATTGGCTCACACGTGATGACATGCTTTGCATTGATGACCCACAGCACAAGCAGTAGCAAAGGTTCCCCACTTAGGTTAGTGTTTGGTATCATGGGTAAGTAAGAAACAATCATCAACATCTTATCTATAGCCTATATAAGGTGATATTGCAACAACATTATGTTGTACACATGTTCTTTTGGATGAAACAAACTCGATAGATATACGTTGAGTAAGGATATTTCCATTCCAATCATAATAGATAATACAAGCACCATCGTATCTCAAAGAACCGAGTGACGGTTCTCAAGACAAATCACATTCCAACTGGTATCACTTTCTACGGAGAAGCCCTTCATGAGGAAAGATACCTTTGTCATTGATGACAAGGGGAGATTTATCATATGCATAAGATAGAAGACAAAGATTTATTAGATGCAGAGGACAAGGCATGGTTCCAAGGGGAAAAATTTAATGATGTAGAGGACAGAGGCATGGTTCTAGGGGGAGCATGAGTGATAGTGATTTCAAGATTGCATGCGTGAGTGTTTCCATCAATGCCAAAGTGGGGGAGATTGTTGATTGTTGGTTGTCATTGATGGAAAACTCAGACACAAAGGTTTGTAATGGACCCAATTTTTATGGATGTAAAGATGACTCATTATTGTCTTGTCATGGTTGATAAGAAGTAACATGGATGAAATACAGCAGGTCCCCTTTATGGTGAAAGCCTCACGAGATGATTTTATGTAATGAAAGAACCATGTTTAACTCTGTGGAATAATGAGATGAAGGGACAATGAATTTAGTTAGTGAAACTATCCTAGATGGATAGTGCTTGTCATGCCATTTCGGTGGTATGTGGAATGTCACATAACTCCTCACGGTTAGACATTTATGACCATATGAACTTGGAGAACTCCTCATGAGTCTTATAGAATCCCCCAAGAGTCAAGTGATTTTCAAAAAGAAATTATTTTAAATGAAGAAGCCCTAAAATAAGGAAAGTAAGGCTACATGAATATATAAATAAGAGACAAAACTCACTCATAAAAACACACTTGTGCCATATTGTATATATTTTCTTGTGTAAATCTTCTTGTAAATACTTCAGGATACATCCTATGTGGCTAATGTCTAAGGTAGCACTATGGTTGACGCATTTTAAAATCATCGAATTTACATAAAACTCTATTTTTGCGCGTATTACCGGTTGTCTCCAGGTATAGGGTCCGTGATACACTCTTAATTATCTGTGGTATAGGCATACAATAATGCCAGGTTAATCAGGTATAGGAGCCGCATTACGTCGCATAAAGTCATGGAAACTTGAGAAGATGAAGATGCACAAGTTCTAGATTCTAAGATCAAGCTAAAAGAAGGTATAAAGTTCTTAGATACATACAATCATCCATTGGTTCAAAAGGCATGTCTTTATTTCTATGAATAGTTGGATTTTGATGTATGTAATGAGGAATTGAAATGGAGATTTGAGGATTCTCCTAGAGAGACTAGTGTATTACATGTGATCTTTGCAATAAGCCCATCCATTTAATTATAGTGCTAGTATGTTCATCATTGATACTTCTCATGAGGCACATCTTGTATTTCTGGCATATGGATAAGGGTTTTTATGGTACATTGCTGAGAGCTTGTATTTGTGTAGTAGTTGATTTATTGAGAGACTAAATCTAGTAAAAGGGGCTGATGACTAAGATCATGTGAGGGATATATACTTGTTCATGATTACACATACCTATATGACACATGACTAGAGAGAGACATACTGCCTTGAGTAAAGGTTATATATGAGGATGCATGCACATGGTACAATTACATTCTGGATATAGTGACAAGTTATAGATCTATGCGAATGAAGTTACAGAAGGTCGTAAGTTTTCAAGAAAAGGAAACCCTAGTTTCTAATGCACATACACAGTCAGATAACAATTTGGTAGCTTACATATGTTGGCTGCATAACAGATAGGGCATGTATATATGTGGTTGGGTAACACTATATGTTGTGTATCTATTGTGATTTTTGTAGATACATGTTCAGCCTGTGTGTAATGCATTGATTACAGTATGCTTGTACATATTGACACAGTCACAGCATGTTGTTACAATGGTACAAATACATCCACAAAGGACATATTGGATGCTGGTTCCATCATTCTAATTTATACTTCAGTGGAGGCTTGGACGCAAGGACAGTGGTTGTAGACACACATTCCTGCTGTATCCAAGAACTTAGGGGCTAGCCTCTAGTTGCAGCCGAGAATCTGGGGAGTTGGAGCTTCCCTCCGGCTGTAGCTTGAGAAACTAGGGTTGGAGCCTCCTTTCACTTGCAACCGAAAACAAAGGAAGTTGGTGCTTCCATGAATGTAATTCTTCAAGACATATAAGAAAAATCATTTTGTATTTTTCTCCCAATTTGCTCAATTTAAAACACCGGTGTATTGTGTATGTGTGATTGTTCATTTTTTTATTGCTCATTATTGAATAATAATTCTACATTGATATAACACTTGGATTATTTGGAGAAATAATTATAATTACAATATTATTTATCCACCCCCTCTCTCAAGCAGTAATCCAACAATAGGTACCTTAACACCCATTATCATTATCAATGGGTTGTCTCACATTTGTTAAAATACATTAAAGATTGATAATCAAACAATTTCTCCCATGTTTGATGTCAGCTCAATTATTCACATGGTGAAGATTCATACCATCAATGGGTTTGGATTCAATACCATGGGCCATAGTAACATCTCATCTTTATGTTGTTACCTGACTTGCACAAGATAGTACCACATTGAAACACACATCCATTTTGTATTTGCTTGTGGCTATGATTTATTTTACATGGATCCACCATGTATATTATTCATGAGAACGATTAATGCATTATATATACTTCATGCATCCACAATGTACTTGATTTGGTGTTCACACTCTTCCAAATCTAAACATGGGTATGCCCACCTTGGGAAGAGATTCATCTAACACCTTGGCTTTTGTTGCAGGTACTTTTCGAATCTAAACTTTGGTGAACTTCACCTGGTCCCACTCAACGACTTCCTTTTTTATCTGGTAAAGTATTTCAACCATTGTTACACATGATTTTTGTCATCTTGGTGATGTATTGGCAATGGTGTACTCGGGCTCCCAACCAGAACTTTCTCCTGAGAAAAGTGGCATTTATATCCTTCCAGAAAACATGTTTTCAAAATGAGTTCGCAGGCTGCTTATAGCCTAGGGTGTGAAAATGACCCATTCTCGTAGGCCACCTTCAGCTCGGGTGCGAACTTCTCACACTGTGCTCCATACTTAGGGTGCGAACTTGTTTTCAAGCTTGGAAAAAAGATGAAGTCTCGATGGTTTTAGAAGGGAATCTTCTAGAAAATGGGTTGGCATTCGTATGGTTATCATTTTATTGGTTTCCCTGATTTTGTGGGATCATTTTCATCCATGTAATCATCTCATCCTCTCCTATATATTGATAGGATTCTCATGGAAAAGGTTAAGCAAGATTAATTGAAGAATTGGTGAAGGAATTGTGTGAAGAACCCTGCTTGAATAGAAGCCTGGAGACCCTAGTAGGCCTATCAAGAGGAATTGGATCTTCTTCATGCAAGGACAGAGCAAGTGTGTGTTGGAACCAAGAGTCACCGAAAGGAAGCTTGCGACATCAAGGCAATCAGGTTGTATCTTCTACTTTCGATTAATATGATACAACGACATGTCCCTTTCCCATAAAGTCATTCTCACTTTATTATGTAATTCCTTGATCATACACAGAAGTTGACGATTGAATACATTTTGCTATCTTCACTTTGGTTGGTTTTTGTTGTCTTGGTCTTGACCTCACGAGAGAACCGGAGTGAAGCAGGAGCAACAAAGACCTAAGGAAGCGATACAAAGGTATGTAACTTGTTCCTCCTTACTATCTAGTTCAATGGTCATAACTTAGGGAAAGAGTCATGTCCTATCCTGTTTTGTTCTATATCCAGGTGGATCTAGGGAGATCTGTTAGTGTCTACACCTACCGATTAGTTCGATAACAAAATTGGCGACTCCGCTGGGGATGCAACCCATTTCTCCATGGTTTTTGGTGTTTTTCCTTGGTCGTTTGCTCTTGCCTTACCTTTCTTTATTTCTATCAATCTCTGAGTCTTCAGGACACATTGATAGACTCTCTGGGTCCATAAGTCCCTTCAAAGTTTTTGTCTCTTTCCAAAAATTTTCCTAGTTTCAGGCCTTCTCGCACTGAACCCCATAGTGGCCTGTGAGAACACCTTGAGTTCGCACTTTGAATTTAAGTCCAGTGCGAGGTTCTTGCACCCTGCTCAAAGCTAGCTTGCGAGAATGCTCCATTCTCGCACTGTGTATTACTGATAGCCTGCAAACCCTCTTTTGAAATTTTTGGATTTAAGGTTTTTGCATGCTCAGATGCCCAAATCAGTATAGGTGTCTGAAAAGAACTTCTTGAACCACTGGTTGATGTTTTCTTGACTTCGGATTTTGTGCACGACCAGTCTTCGGAAATCAAAGGCTCTTCTTGTCCATCTTTTCTCAACTCTCATCTCTTGAATTTTCTTAGCAAGGATATATTCTCTGATCTTGGGATCTAAGTACTTGTTTGGTTAGGAGCCACTGATCGGTTTGAAAGTTGGGATTGTTTGTCTTTCTCTTTTGCTCATTACTTGGAAGATCATTGTTCTCATGCAATTGAAAAGACTAGTCTTGTTTGCTTGTCATTTTTGTTTCCGTTGAAAGTTTGGTTTGGGTTTTGTTATTGCTTGTTCATTAGTTATTGGTTTTCCTTACTTCCACCACCATGGTGTAGATCTTTTTGAAAAGTAAAAAACATTTTTCTTTTAAAAGCATTTTCATTTTGAAAAGATTGGAAATCAATTGTTGAAAAGAACAAATAGAGAATTGTCATTGTTACGAGATTGCATTTTAAAGAAGATTGTGTATCGTAGTTCAAGATTGTTCCAGAACACTTCTATTGCCCTCCCGTACATAGGATTCATCGAATGAAAAATGATATATTTCATTCATATCTATGCATTGTTGGGTCAGAGTCTCACACAACATCAGTTTCATCTCTGTTTCCTTTGAGTAACAACAACCCTTAATAACATTGCACAATCTTAAAATTTAACTAGTAACTCTTTTCTAGGGCTCTATTACACCAATAATTAGCAAGGCTAGTGCTTTGGAATAGGTAGAGAGATACACTCTCCAAAGCACAAAACACACAATAGCATCTTGTGTTAAGGAGTGTCAAATTCCATTTACAACATTTTGTCCTGGGAAGCCCTTCTCACACGTCAAACACGAGGTCGCATTGATATTGACAGAGTTACTCACCCTGCTTTGTTGATATCGGTGTAGAGATTGCACGTATTATGGGGGTCACTTGGAGGTATACCCACAATGATGAGTGGAAGCCTCTCAAGTTGATTTAGGGCTAGATACCCTGCCCTTGCGTGTGGATCAGACTGTCGATTGTCCCCCCAGGCTTTATTTCTGTTGGTGGTAACCTTAGTGGCCTATCTTTTTAGGGTCTTACACAAGGTGACTGTGAAGGGGCAAGTCTTCACGGTACCTGGAATCGACGTTGGCCAAAATCACTCGGGCTC
>SNQJ01S0069274.1:30490-52334 GCA_010110895.2 Picea sitchensis
ATGTCGTCTTAATTTGAATCTTCTTGCATAGATCCACAGTGTATTCTTGGTGGTTATGCGATATTTTGATGGCATGGATCCACAGTGTATGATTGGTGGCCATGACCTATGTTTATGATGTCATCAGTCTGTGATCTGAGTATGGGAATGCCTACCTCAGGACTAGTATAATATTCTGCAGATGCTTGGTTGTTTGCAGGTTTCTGATTAGGTGCTCTCCTGGTTTCCGACACACACACGCAATTTACAAAGTATTTCGGCTGTCATTGATTCCAGCCTCATACTTTGGGGGGCATTCTATTACACATGATTTTGGTCATCTTGGTGATGTATTGGCAATGGTGTACTCAGGCTCCTAACCAGAACTTTCTCCTGAGAAAAGTGGCATTTATCTCCTTCTAGAAAACATGTTTTCAAAGTGAGTTCGCAGGCTACTTATAGCCTAGGGTGAGAAAATGACCCATTATCGCAGGCCACCTTCAGCTAGGGTGCGAACTTCTCGCACTGTGCTCCATACTTAGGGTGAAAACTTGTTTTGAAGCTTGGAAAAAAGATGAAGTCTCGATGGTTCTAGAAGGGAATCTTCTAGAAAATGGGTTGGCATTCGAATGGTTATCATTTTACTGGTTTTCCTGATTTGGTGGGATCATTCTCATCCATGTAACCATCTCATTCTCTTCTATATATTGATAGGATTCTCATGGAAAAGGTTAAGCAAGATTAATTGAAGAATTGGTGAAGGAATTGTGTGAAGAACCCTACTTGAACAGAAGCCTGGAAACCCTAGTAGGCCTATCAAGAGGAATTGGATCTTCTTCATGCAAGGACAGAGCAAGTGTGTGTGTTGGAACCAAGAGTCATCGAAAGGAAGCTTGCGACATCAAGGCAATCAAGTTGTATCTTCTACTTTCGATTAATATGATACAGCGACATGTCCCTTTCCCATAAAGTCATTCTCACTTTATTGTGTAATTCCTTGATCATACACATAAGTTGACGATTGAATACATTTTGCTATCTTCACTTTGGTTGGTTTGTGTTGTCTTGGTATTGACCTCATGAGAGCACCGGAGTGAAGCGGGAGAAACAAATACCTAAGGAAGCGATACAAAAGTATGTAACTTGTTCCTCCTTACTAGCTAATTCAATGGTCATAACTTAGGGAAAGAGTCATGTCCTGTCATGTTTTGTTCTAGATCTAGGTGGATCTAGGGAGATCTGTTAGTGTCTGCACCTACCGATTAGTCTGATAACAACCATCGTCTCCCCTTCTAATGTCATACATTAGGGGGCATATATTATAGCATCTATTAACACCTACATGTCCTAGATGCCTTGTTGGACACCATACTCATCACTTGTTAACTTTGCTAACTCTGTAGACTGCCTAAAGAACCTCCTTGGCATTCCACATGCTCTTCCTTCTCACAAAAAGATTTTGTACATGAATTATCTACTCACAAAAGGAGTGTTTACATGCCCTTCCTTCTAAAAAAAGGTGTGTGTGTGCCTCAAAAAGTGGATAAAAAATATATAATTCATAAAAATCACGTGCTACTAAGTGGGATTTACGAGAAAAACACTTCTCTAACTCCTTGAAACCAATTCCAAACTACCTCAACTAACTTGCAATGGTACAAAAAGAGGCCTAAATGGAAGCAAAGTATAAGCACTAATGCAATAGCAGAGTTATCATATTGATATCTCCATGTCAGAACATTTAGAGGTGGTTGGTTCCCTTGGGTTTTTATGACCTTCGACCCTTAAAAATCCTTTGTATTCTAAGTTTTTCTCCTTTTCATGCATTTGAGTCCTAAAACCTCTCAGTATTCTAAGTGGATAGATTAAATTGTTTAGGTGATTTCAATTGTCTTAAAATGTGTGAAAATCCCTAAGGAAAAGTCCCATAGGCAATGCCATCATCAATCGAATACATAGCTATGATTTCGAACAAAATTCCTATTGAACTTGGAGGAAAATTTCCAGTGAAAATGTACTAAGTTTGTCTACTTATTAACTTACTCCAAAAACAATGGTGAAGATACCTCTAAAGTACGATGAAATCCCTTTAAAAACATTTTTCTTATCTATTCAAATGGTCTAAGTACAAGTGTGACATAATTTATTAACATATTAATTATATCATTACTTAATTATTTTTCATTAAACAATTCACCACATACCATGAATGGTTAACGGTATCCATCTTGAGCACATTAAAACATACATCATGCTTTATTTTTGTTGGTGTCACTTTTGTTGTTGATTATATTCTTGTTAATAAATCATTTTGATCATAAATACATGATCTTTGGGTATCTTCAACACCCTCTCCCCTCACTAACAATGTTATGTTATATTTCCAAGTCCCAATGGGTTCCCCCCTCCAATCCTAACCTCTATTGACCCTGTGAATCTATCATAATCCATTTTGACCACCAAATCGATCAAAAATACATGAAATTCCTCAATACAAACCTCCTCTAAATTTATGATTCTCACGATCTAACCAAGTGTTCCTTTCGATTCACCCAAGGCATTTGGTCTTCCATACTTAACACCTTCCCGTATTATGTCTCACTTCTCATGCCAATAGGAATGGACAATACCCTCATAATGACTGATATGATTCATATTGTAAAAAAATTCATAGCCTACCTAAACATATTATGATGCATAGACCCTCTAAACCAAAGAAAATGCATAAAATATATCAGATCATTCTTAGGAGGAAAACAAGGACCTATCTCTTGAAAATGCACATGCCTATACTCAACCAACTCAATTTCACCCCCACACTATTTTGAAGATCCTTCCTCCCTAAGAAATCAATATGTGCAATAATTCACCTCTCTACTTGGTTTGACTATGTCTCTAGCCTATATAACTTTATAAGCCAACCAAACATTCAAGTGAAACTAAAACTTGTCCATTGTCATTTCTTCATTGACCGCCTAAAATTACGTGTTGTCCTTAAGCTTCAATCCAACAAATCCCATGATGTGGAGAACCACAAAGATAATTTTTTCAAACATATCCCTAATATGTTAATAGTCCTTATCTCTAACCTGCTTAACTACATGGTAGCCCATGTATTTCCACCTTCTTGGACCTCCAATATCATCCATCCCATCTACAAAAATGGAGACCAAAATGATACTAGTAGGCACTGAACTATTATGGTTGGTCATACCTTGGCTAAGATATTTGACATAGCCTTAGACATTTACATCCTCACTTTCACTTCCATCATCAAGGAGGATAAGGAAAACATGCATAAAGTATATCGTTTCTTGGTCAACTTCAACAAGGTATTTGACATGATCCCTCAACACTTAATCATTGTCTATATTGAGGCTTTGGGTCATCACCCCTTAGTGGTATCATTTGTGATGACATTTTATGAGAACATTTTTGACAAAGAGCATATGGAGTTTGGTGAGATAGAGGAGGTTCAGAGCAATATGGGAGTTAAACAAGGTTTCCTATTGTATATTATACTTTTTGGAATCTACATTGATGAGCTATGGGAAATCATATCAAAATCATTGGGTACCTCAAATGGTTGCTTACACTTAAGAGTATCCATTTTTATTCACCTATTTGTAGATGACATTATCCTCATGTCCCACTCATTGAGGGATTCCAAAGAAAATTTGGCATCCTAGATTCCTTCTATGACACTCATGAACTTCAGGATAATCTTGAGAAAATAAAGTCATGGGCCTTTAACAACCCAAAATGGAGGCAAGATGTGTTTCTCATTTTTAAAGGTGAGAATATTGAGGTAGTATTTTCATATGTATATTTGGGGGTCCTCTTCTCTGGACCATGCTTTAGTTTGGACATGGTAGTAAAGTCTATATTGGGCAAGGGATATGTAGTGCTCACCACTCTAGAAAAACAATGTTTGGAGACCGACATCCCTTTAGGGAGTAGAATGAAATAGGATAGAGAGAGTACTTATCTGAATTTTATATTAACATATTCATGCCAAGAGACGAGTGCCTCATGATATCATTCTTACAAAATTTGGCACAACCCCACTTATTACTTTAGTGATCTTTCATGTGGTGACAATGATACACATGCTTAGATGGATGGGAAAATCACAAAGTGTTCTTCTTAGATATTCATGTCTTGTTGTCAAATCCTCTATGGGGCAAGGATGACACAAGATCAATTCATGTTGGTGTTGAGTCTCCATTTTGACACCTCTATTACCCTATATTATCCTCTATCTGAGTCAATTTTACCTCTCACATGTGCATATATTTTCTATTTCCTCCACAAACCTACTTTGTGATCTTGTCCATGTGCATAGAGAGGTAACCTATGTTAAAACATGATTTGTTTGATTTTCTTGATTAATTGGGATTAAATGGTTGATTATTTATGCTCCTAATTAATTTGACTATTATTTAGTAGCTTCATTACAAGGCATCACCTCATCCGGTACTTCCGTTGGTCCGGTACTGTAGCAACCAACTAATCTGGTACCAGTATTTCTCCTAATCTGGTACTCTGCAGTGATCTGGTACTACCTCTACGTTCATTCGGTACCAGCTTCATCCAGTACCAGATTGCACATATTCTGGTACCAACTCCATCCGGTACTACCATCGCGTTGGTCCGGTATCAAGATTATGATTGTGCTAGTCCGGTACTAAACCACTGCCTACATGATTTTGGTACCAACATTACAGTACTAGATTTGCACCTCTATTTTCGTGTGGATAAAAATGAATCTCAAAATTTGGGGACATCGGTTCTGTCCAGAGAGACATTTTCATGCAGATAAGTGTGGCAGAATTCCCAGATATCATACGTGTGGACCGCCATCTCAGGGGGAACGATTCATCCTAAAATCATTGCCAATTTTTCAGAAATTCTAGGATCATGCCCAATTTGTGGAAAATGCATTTCCTTGATTAGCTAATGGTTGTACTTGACCTCCATTGATGTAAAATGGTTTTGATTTGATTGTTCATGGATTGGATTGTCTAGAGCCAAATTTGTAATATAAAAAGTATATAAATTGAGTTATGGATCTAAGCCAAGGAGAGGAATTGTTATGTTGTAATACTAGTTCTTGAGAGAGGAATTATTATGTTGTAAGATTCGATCTTGAGAGAATGATACACATTGTTATGCTGAATGAAATGTTGAACTGTTGATTTAATCAATCAATTGAAGGAATGAAAATGTTGTTTTGTGCAATTCATGGGAATGAGTAAAGTGGCTTAGTCTGAAATCTCTTTAGAGGTACCTTGTTGGTTCGGCAAGGGCCCACCGCCCCAACCAAGGTAAACCTCCCTGTACATGTTTTTGTGTGATTGTGTGAGTGTGAACATTTAATAGTTGTTTGTTGTAAATGATTTCAAATACATTTTAAGTTCAATACAAAGTTATTTGATTTTGAATCAGTGTGAGTAATTAGACATTGAACAAAGTAGATAGTTCCATTTCCATTTCTGCAGATTAATATTTAATTGATAAGAGTTTTGATGTGTGGGATTGTTAAGCAAGCGAATCTTGTTGTTTTGACTTGTAATTGTGGTATTATTAGTAGGTACATGAACCACAAGACTTCGTCTCTCACCTTCATGTTCCATATAATGAAGTCTCTCAATCATATTGGTTGTTTCCTATATTAAATAAGGTTTGATTGGACTTAATAGAGTTATGATTGATTTCTTTCTAAGAGTGAATAAAGTGGATTGTTGATTATTGTTTTAATTGCTACAGGGATCAAGATCTGAGTTCATCTCTTTATTTCATGAGCCTGTAATGAGACTTGTCACCTGAGCAAGAGCCTTTTCAATTGAGTGTTTGCTTAAGAGTTTTACTCTTAGCTTTATCTTTTGTTATCGTTGAAGCGTGCCCATACTTGCTTGCTAGTCGTTGTTAAGAGTAGTAGCTACAAATAACTAAGTCAAATTCCATCTTTCCATTTCATGAGCTTGTAAATGGACAAGTCATTATCTGAGCAAGATCTTTTGAATGCATGATTGTTAAGATTTCATTTGCAAATTTTTCTTTCTGAATTTTGAAATAAGTGGAGAATGTTATTTTAAAAGTGTGAAAACAAAGTATTTCGTTATTGAATGTTATCAGACATAGGAACCTATCTGTTATCGGCACATATAGTGTAACAACTCTATTGATGACGAATCTCGGTCGATAATTTATGTTTGGTAATATATTATGCATATAATTGCACCAATAGTTGGTATGGAAGATCCTCTCCATTTCTTCACACCAATTGACCTTGATATCAATAGGCCACCCCTACATATATTTTTAGTGGATTCTCTTGATCTCTCCAAGGGAGAAATAAAAAAACATATTTGTACTGAGATTTACATTGTCTACCTTCAATCCACATGATTTGAGCTGAGATATTCTCCCAAAATTCAACACTACTCAAACTTGTGTCTCTAGTGCAACTATAGGCTCATTCAATGCGTAGGGTACATGAATCTCCAATTATTGTGAAAGCCAAGGGTCCATATTTCCCAACATTTTCTTCCTTCAGCATTGCATCAAGAGAGATCAACATATTTCTCTATAGAATCAAATTTTCCAAAATGTCTCCTTAGACCCTAAAACTAAGCACCACTTTATATTCCAATGTTCTCCTTTCTATGAGATTATAGTATAATATTTTTTCTCTTCAAATATTCACTTGGTTCTCTTCAGATACTCATGGCTTATGAAGACCATAGATGAATATCCCTATTTCTTTGATATATGTYTGAGATTTTCCATGTTGGAATAGGAAAATAAATAGCAGAAGTTAATAACTTAGAATTCCAAGAGTAGTGGTGATATCAATAGACATTTTTAACACTTAAGCATAGTGAGCATAGATCCATAGAGATGATGTGATARAACGATCTACAAGATCATATATATATGTGTGGGGGGGAGGTAGGTAACCATACCATAAATATATGGGATTGTTATAGTGCAATTTGTAAGTTGGTTAAAGCCTGACCCAACCAAAGAACAAGTGCTACAACTTGGGAATCCTACACCCAATGTCACCTCGATGTAGGTCCCACACTTCAAGGGTGACTAGGTCACTCTAGGGAGGCGATCTTGGTGACCCTAGGGGGATTGAGATGGAGATGAAGATGGATGGAAATGAAGCCCCTATAGGTCAAGTCTAACTGGAGTTAAAGGTGTAAATAGATTCCTCGCAAGTCAAGTAATTGTTTCCCCACAGGTATAACACTTCTTTGGATGATTGTACCCGCCTGAGACACAAGAAAAGACACTTTGCAATAGTATATGTTAGTTGGATCAACAAGTTAATATTGCTGTCCCTAATTTGAGGCAATATATAACAGTATATATCAGAGATAAAAAGGTACTATAATCTGCTCAATAAATTCTAAAGATCAAGTAGAAAATGCGAGAGAAAAACTAGTAAATGACTAGCAAAACTCAAGATGAAAAACCAATACTCTTAGCATAAAATATAAGGTTGTTGTAAAAAATTGTTTGCATCCAATTATATCAGCCTTATGGATGTAACATTCAATTCACTACAGAAATAAATTCATCCACTTAAATCTCCTCAAACTTTGCCAAAAAGTGCGTTGGACCAAGGAGAACAAGTGTGCAAACTTTGAGCAAAATCCAATGGTTGATAAGAGAGTTATTCAAGCAAGTAAGTTGGGGTTTCTGCAGCCCTGATGGCTGAAGATGCAATTTTGTAACAACATAAATAAGTACCCCCTATATGGGGATTCCCTAGTGGTTGTGAGGTGCCCAAGGCACAAGGAAAACA
Organism: Picea sitchensis; assembly: GCA_010110895.2. Classification (NCBI taxonomy): domain Eukaryota; kingdom Viridiplantae; phylum Streptophyta; class Pinopsida; order Pinales; family Pinaceae; genus Picea; species Picea sitchensis. Next base: position 38,289 of record SNQJ01S0069274.1, read on the forward strand.
ATCCACTTTGTAAGAAGTAAAAATGACTGAAAATCATGTTTCCCAATGCAATATTTTATTTCTCCAATGCAACAAATCAATGACTAGTGCCTTTACTATTGGGTTAATGGAGTCACACAGAGCTTAGAGAATCTACCTCCTTGGGGGTGTAATCTCTTTTACTCCCCAAGGGAAGTTGTTCTAAGCTAGGGTTTAAGCTAAGAGGGTGTATGGCCTTATACTTCTCTTAGAAAACCCTTAATCAATGAGCTGAAGAAAATAAAATGATGAAGGCTATTGTGGGGGTGTATGCCCTTATACTTCCCACCTATATCCTATCATAAAAATACTTGAACTTCAAAAATGATACCATTATAGTATAAAACCATACCAATATCAAGCGAAATGCCAAGATAAATCACCACAAGAGCTAGAAAGCATCATCCAAAGCTAGCGCTAGACCTTCCTCCATCAACCATTCATAAACATAGCCATAAAAAAAGAGCACAAGAGATAAAAGAGCCAATAGGGCCGAAAATTTCAGACCAAGTATCTCACAAGAGGGAGAGTTATGTTTAAAATGAGATCTTATGATCTCTATTTATACAAAATATAGCTAACATAGCTTGTCCACAAAATAAGGAGTAAAACACAATATCAGGCGTCAAAAACCCTAATATTTCCCCCCTAACAAAGTAATATTAAAAAAGTCACTTAAAATTTCACTTTTTGCACAAATAAAACCATAATTTAATAGGACATCAACCCTTTAGGGGACATTTTTCCACTTTGAGGAAGTCGTTGGTGTTGGAGAAGCATGGATAGGCCTTCAAAGGCCACATGTCAAGCATTTTAGCACTCTCATCATGGTGAATACCCTTATCCTCCTCAAATGTCCATGTGTCAAAGAGTGACACCTCACCACCATGCCCTAGCCCCCAAGATCATTACGTCAAGCTCAAAAGTGGGACGTTTTTCCCCTCCTGGGAAAATTGTTTGACAAGTAGGGGGTGTGCTAGGTTGTCTAAGTCATCATCAAGGCCATCCAAGTTTTTCCTCTCTCATATGGCATGCGATCCCCTGACATCCAACCTATGGGCTTGTAGCCCCATAGAATCCCAAGCTAGGCTTGTTCTCCCAGAATTGTCCACCAGCTAGACCCTGCAAAGAAAAATGAGCACACCCTCCAAGGATCTCAAATCACAACATCATGATAAGTGAATCCAATCAATAAATAAGTCATCTAAGCATGTGCATCAAATATCACTATATCAAACAATTAACAACTCAAAGACACTATGTGACTTGTCAAGCTTAAATATGGGAGGGTTGATGAGAGGTCCTATTGGGTAGGTCTTGCCCTAAGTCAAGGAGAGATTCAAAGAGATCCCTCTCTAAGCCATGTAAAGTGGATGAAGTGGTAGGGGTCAAGACTCAATGGGCATAGGTATAATAACATACAAGGGGTCGTAGTGTCTCATTCGTGGGTGCCATTGTACAGGGTGTGTGGTACCTTAGTCCGCAATACACTTTTTCCAAGCCCAACAATTTCCTTTTATTTCTCTTTCTTTGTATTTTCTTTCATAATAGCATAAGGAGAGATTGAAGGTCACTGCCCTGGTGTGGTGACCAGATGATGGCAATGCCACCCACAAACGCCTAGTGGAAATGAGAAGGTTGGCTCATGATGAGACCCCCTTTCTCTCATCCATGCAACTGAGAGCCCCTGCCCTAGTTTGTTGACCAGATGATGACAATGTCATACCACTAGATATCTATGGACATGATAGGTCGGCTCGTGATGAGACCTCCTACCCTTCAACTTAACCTTTTAAGCATTCTTTATTATATTGTGGGTCCCCTTTATTCGAAGATAAGTGTTTCATTGCTTTCTTGGGTGATCCCTGGGCAAAGCATCTGGAAGGTTTATATAGGGATTTTATATTTTACCCAACACCAACCCCTCTGAGCCTTTATCCCCTTCTTCCCATAGAATGAGGGACAACCCCTTCTTGGGTCAATATACCCTACAATCCCAAGAGATAAGGAAATGGAGGGAAATAATGATGGAAAGTAGTAAGTATGGTCGAGAAYGGTACAATGCCTCATTAAGGGAGTTCCAAGTAACAAACCCATCCCCAAGGAAAACCACTTACTAGGGCACAATGTCAACAACCAAGGTGAAGCAGGGAATAAGGCATAATGTCCAAGCAYATATCACGAAATCTAGAGAAATATAAGATACAACATAATCAAATGGCTTAAGTATTGAAATGGTTCTCACCATAATATTGACTTGTACCTCATGGAGAAAGGCCCACTGCATTCTAGAAGCCAGTTGGTGTTGTGGATGCCATCTACAAACTTGTGACCATATGTGGTGGTGAATGGGTTTCCATTTGTGTAAAAGGGTATTGTTGGTCATGTAGTCTCTCGACACTCCATATTTGCAACCTGAGGGCCTCAAGAGATGATCTCCTTAGTTATCCACAAAATGGGGATAACATATGGCCCGTCGTAGAGTGCATGAGAACCAAAGCATATCATGGTAGACCTGTGCCTACAAGGATACATAAAACTCTCAAGTGTAGGATGGCCTACTCATCCTTGTTCTCATATGATCATAATCCAAACCAACTAAGCTAGAAAAAGAAAATTTTGACATTTTTTCAAAAATTTCTAAACCAAGCATGAAATCAATATGCAAGTAGAGCAAAATGAAAATGAAGTGCATCTCGACTAGTATGAACAATAAAGATGCAAATGCAGGGAATCAAAATTACTTACCTACTTACTTGGGGCATGGTCCTTGAAGAAGTCATGTGACCTAGATGTGAGGTTGGAGAAGAGACCCATCTACTAGTAATGGAATCTTTCTCGCATCTAATGCTATCAGATAACATCTTTCTTTGTCAAACTTCTTCCTGATGATGTAAGGGACAAGCCATGAATTGCTATATTCTTTGTCATATATGGGCTTTCCCTTTCTTTTGTCCCACATGAGAACAAGACTTCCTTCAATGAAATCGATGCAACTTGTACTCTTATCACGTGGAGGCTCTGTGTGGACTGCATCTTCGATGAATTCTTCATTTTTCTCATCTTCCTTTTGTATAATATGAATAGATTCGGGTACCTTCCTATGGTATTGTGCAGTCTTCTTTTTATGTGTCCATGGAAGAAACATCTCTACTACATCTTCCTACATGAAGGGTAACTTAGATGGATCATACTCAAAAATCTAAGGAATATCATGGTAGTGTTCACTAACATAGTTGGGGCCCCTCATATTCATAACATGTGTATCTTTCTTTTCCATGTTATGTAAGATCTCATACACGCCATCTCCCATAGGAATGTATGCATGTGTAAGGTTCATACTAAGGAAACCTCTAAGGGYTRAGGACCAGGTCCTCGATAAAAACATTCCCTAGGCATCAAGGACATCGATCACCAATATGTCCATGAGGACGTTGATATGTGGAAAATCTATCAAAAATACCTCAACGTCTTCACATACTCCCAAKACCTTAACTCTTCTTGAATCGATACCACAAATATTTCCATAATCTCAGGTTGTATTCAAACAAAGTTGTTTCATTACCTTCAAAGATATGACATTTGTTGAGGCCCCTGAATCAAGCATGTAGTTGTTCAAGCAGAGGCCATTCATGCCCAATGAGAGATGTAAAGGAGGGTTATTGTATTTTGGATGATCAAGATACATAACGTTTAACATGACGGGAGGATCCTCCTTCTCAGTTGGCACCTATAATATCCTAAAAATTTCCCTTTTCACGGAAGGAATCATACACATATCTATCATTGGGACCGTCATATTTAGTTTTCCAAACATGTTTGCAACATCTATATTCAACTTAATGTCATCTGTGGGAGTTGTCTTAGGAAGCAACTCACATACCGGCGGTGGAGGTGGTGGGGCCACATTTTTTGTTGTTGGAAAAGGAGTATCAGACTGTGATGGATGGGCTGAAGCATTTTTTCTTCTGTAGGTTAGAATTTCCCTCCTCCTTAATTCCTTCTTATGATAATCTATTAGTTTATTTAAGACCCAAATTCTCTCCTCTCTTTCTCCTATTCTTCTGGCTTCATTGATCTGTTCTTGAGTAACATGTTCATTGTTGAGATTGCAAATCATGAATTTTATATTGTTAGGATAATATTCGTCTTGTTAGGGGAATTCATATTCTCTATGGGGTTCTTGGCATGGGAGAAACCAAACTTCTATATCAATTGTCCCAATAGGTTTCAAAGTATCTGAGGCCTTGACCTCTTATTGAGGTCTTGGTTTCCAACCAGTGGCATATCTCTGTTGTCTAAAAAACTGAAGTCTGGGAGTAGACTGATTTCTTTCCACTGTAGTCATACAATTCATAAGTTGATCCTTCACCTAGACAAACTCAGTATTCATTTGGTCTATCTTTTGAGTCAGGAGAGAAATCAGATCAGGAACATTGTTGTTGGAAACCTTTGTCCTTGATTTTGTCTTGCTGCGAGGGTACTGAAAAGGTTCTATTTGTGAATCAAGGAGATTCTCTTCAATGTCGATACTGAATTATTTAGCCTCTACCAATGATGTGGGATTTTTATATTTAAGAATGTATAGGAATTGCCCTTCAAAGGCATTCATGTAAAGGAGACGAATCGATGATGTTGTATGACGGTAATATGTTGGAATTTGATTATACAACCTGTCAAAACTTGAAATGGAATCCTTTACCGTTTCATTCTCCTTTTTCTTTATTTGATTGAACGGAGTCCCAAGTGTCCCTCCATCTACTTTTATTGACCATATACTTTTAAATAAGGAAAAAAAGGCATCATAGGTCATGATATGATTATTAGGGAGTCCTCTGAACTAATCAAGAGCTTCTTCAGTCAATGATGAAGTAAATAGTCTCATGGCCACATCTTCATGATCAATATTTGCATTGTCCATATCCCAGCCCATGACATAAATGTGGTCCTCGAGATTTATCACATTGTTTCCTGGGAACTCTGGCAACCACTTGTTGACATATGTTGGCATCTGGTTAGAGTAACCTTGGATATTGGTCATGTTAAGGGGTTTGTAGAGGTCTCTTTCCCAAGGGCAAGCCATTGGAGCAAGCAAAATGGATTTATGGAAAAGGGTTTTAGCAACGGGAGACTTGAGAGGAGGCCTTCTTTGGTAAACCTTAGAAGGCTTAAATCTCCCAAGGGGAAAATTTTTGGGGAAAGAATGATTCTGGGAAGGTGGAGTCGCTAAATGAGATTCAATATTAGATCATAAAGGAGGGTGGAAAGGGAACGTCCCTTGGGTGGAGTCGCCAAGTAAGCTAAGAGAAAGACTTTGGAATAACTTACCAAAGTGTCGTTAGGGTACGAAGAGGATTCAAAATACTCCCTGGAAACGATGCCAAAATGTTACAACGCAAGTTGTAGGTTGGGAAAAACCTGACCYAACCATGAAATAAGTGCTACTACTTGGGAATCCTACACCCAATGTCACCTCGATGTAGGTCCCACACTTCAAGGGTGACTTGGTCACTCAAGGGAGGGGATCTCAGTGACCCTAGGGGGATTGATATGGAGATGAATATGGATGGAAATGAATCCCCTATAGTTCAATTCTAAGTGGAGTGAAATATGGAAAGATATGCCTTGCAATTCAAGTAATTGTTTCCCCACAGGTATAACACTTCTCCAGATGATTGTACCTACCCGAGACACAAGAAAATACACTTTGCAATAGTATATGTTAGTTGGATMAKAAAGTTAAGATTGTTGTCCCTAATTTGTGACAATAGATAACAATATATATCAACAATAAAAAGGTACTACAATATTCTCAATAAATGCTAAAGATCAAGTAGAAAATGCAAGAGAAAAAATAGTAAATGACTAGCTAAACTCAAGATGAAAAACCAATACCCTTAGCATAAAAGATAAGGTTGTTGTGAACACTTGTCCGCAGCCAATTATATCAGTCTTATGTCTGTAACATTCAATGCATTACATAAATAAATTCAGCCACTAAAATTTCCTGAAAATTTGTCAAAAAGTGTGTTGGACCACGGAGAACAAATGTGAAAACTTTGAGCAAAATCCAATGGTTGATAATATAGTTATTCAAGCAAGTAAGTTAGGTTTTTTGCATCCCCGATGGCTGAATATGCAATTTTGTAACAACAGCAATAATTACCCCCTAGATGGGGATTCCCTAGTGGTTGTGAGGTGCCCAAGGCACAAGGAAAACAAACCACTTTGTAAGAAGTAAAAATGACCGAAAATCATGTTTCCCAATGCAATATTTTATTTCTCCAATGCAACAAATCATTGACTAGTTCCTTTACTATTGGGTTAATGGAGTCACAAGGAGCTTAGAAAAGCTACCTCCTTGGGGGTGTAATCCCTTTTACTCCCCAAGGGAAGTTTCTCTAAGCTAGGGTTTAAGCTAAGAGGGTGTATGCCCTTATACTTCTCTTAGAAAACCCTTAATCAATGAGATGAAGCAAATAAAATGATGAAGGCTATGGTGGGGATGTATACCCTTATACTTCCCACCTAGCTCCTAGCATAACAATACCTGGACTTGAAAAATAATAGCATTATAGTAGAAAACCATACCAAGATCAAGAGAATTGCCAAGATAAATCACCACAAGATCTAGAAAGCATCATCCAAAGCTAGCGTTAGATCTTCCTCCATCAACCATTCATAAACATAGCCATAAAACAAGAGCACAAGAGATAAAAGATCCAAGAGGTCCGAAAATTTCAGACCAAGTCTCTCACAAGAGGGAGAGTTATGTTTAAAATGAGATATTATGATCTCTATTTATACAAAATGTAGCTAACATAGATTGTCCACAAAATAAGGAGTAAAACACAAGATTAGGGGTCAAAAACCCTAATCTTTCCCCCTTAACAAAGTAATATTAAAAAATTCACTTAAAATTTCACTTTTTGCACAAATAAAACCTTAATTTAGGAGGACATCACCCCTTTAGGGCATGTTTTACCGCTTTGAGGAAATCGTTGGTGTTGGAGAAGCATGGATAGGCCTCCAAAGGACACATGTCAAGCATATAAGCACTCTCATCATGGTGAAGACCCTTCTCCTCCTCAAACTTCCATGTGTCAAAGAGTGGCACCTCACCACCATGCCCTAGCCCCCAAGATCATGACGTCAACCTCAAAAGTGGGACGTTTTTCCCCTCCTGGGAAAATTGTTTGACAAGTAGGGGTTGGGATAGGTTGTCCAATTCATTATCAAGGCCGTCCAAGTTTGATCTCTCTCAACCATCATGCGTGCCCCTAGCATCCAACCCATGGGCTTGTATCCCCATGGAAGCCCAAGCTAGGCTTGTTCTTCCAAAAATGTCCACCAACTAGGTCCTGCAAAGACAAATGAACACTCCCTCCAAGGATCTCAAGTCATAACATAATGATAAGTGAATCCAATCAATAAATAAGCCATCTAAGCATGTGCATCAAAATTAACTGTATCAAACAATTAACAACTCAAAGACACTATGCGACTTGTCAAGCTTAAATATGGGAGGGTTGACGATGTGTCCTATTGGGTAGGTATTGCCCTAGGTCAAGGAGAGATTCCAAGAGATCCCTCTCTAAGCCATGTAAAGTGGATAAAGTGGTAGGGGTCAAGACTCGATGGGCATAGGGCTCATGACATACAAGGGGTTGTAGTGTCTCATTCATGGGTGCCTTTGTAGAGGGTGTGTGGTACCTTCATCCGCAATGCACTTTTTCCAAGCCCGTCAATTAAATTTTATATTTCTTTCTTTGTATTTTCTTTCATAATAGCATAAGGAGAGATTGAAGGTCACTGCCCTGGCATGGTGACCAGATGATGGAAATGTCACCCACAAACACCTAGTGGAAATGAGAAGGTTGGCTCGTGATGAGACCCCCTTTCTCTCAGCCATGCAACTGAGAGTCATTTCCCTAGTTTGGTGACCAGATGATGACAATTTCATACCACTAGATATCTATGGACTTGATAGGTTGGCTTGTGATGAGACCTCTTATCCTTCAACTTAACCTTTTAAGCATTATTTATTATATTATGGGTCCCCTTTATTCAAAGATAAGCCTTTCATTGCTTTCTTGGATGATCCCTGGGTGAAGCATCTAGAAGGTTTATATAAGGATTTTATCTTTTACCCAACACCAACCCTCTCTGGGCCTTTAGCCCCTTCTTCTGATAGAATGAGGGACAACCCCTTCTTGGATCAATATACCCTAAAATCCCAAGAGATAAGGAATTGGAGGGGAATAATGATGGAAAGTATTAAGTATGGTCGAGAATGGTACGATTCCTCATTAAGGGAGTTCCCAGTAGCAAACCCATCCCCAAGGAAAACCACTTACTAGGGAACAATTTCAACCACCAAGGTGAAGCGGGGAAAAAGACATAATTTCCAAGCACATATCATGAAATCTAGAGCAATCTAAGATACAACATAATCAAATGGAATAAGTATTGAAATGATGCTCACCATAATACTGACTTGTACCTCATGGAGAAAAACCCACTACCTTCTGGAAGCCAGCTGGTGTGGTGGATGCCATCTGCAAACCTATGACCATCTGTGTTGGTGAGTGGGTTTCCATCTGTGAAATAGGGTACTCTTGGTCATGTAGTCTCTTGACACTCCATATCTGCAACTTGAGGGCCTTGAGACATGATATCCTTCGTTATCCACAAAATGGGGGTAACATGGACCACATCCCATAACCATCCATATAATGGGGATATGAGTGATCAAAGTGGACATATTTTAATCCTATGTGCCTAGTTGGTGGTTAATTTGGTCCTCTCCTTGGTTGATTCCCTCATCAAGGTCAACTAAACATTTCAACAAGGTGAGTTTTGAAAAAGAACCACAAGTTCCAACATCCCCCCTTAAACTTAACATGAAGGACAAATCAAATTATAAGAAAATCACATAACAATCCCCCCTTAATTTTATAGGGACTACAAATCCTTGACCACTAAATAACTTAACCAGTAAGGTACAATATAGAGACATTAACACCTCCAAATAAAAACCTGTGAATAACCATCATATTGATCAATCTCAAGTATAGTAACAATTTTTGAAACAAATCATGAATAATTTTCAACTCAACACTATTTTCTATCTGATCAACTTTGAAATCAATGAAATAATATTTTCACCATGCTTACCAAAAGGATCAGAATAATAACAAGGTTCCCAAACTACTATCCAAAAAATCCTAGTTGATTAGTTGACTAGACAACAACACAAGCCAAATACATAACAAGTAATCAATATATGTCTCACATATAAGTAGTCTCTGTTAAAGAAGGATCCAAAATCATCAAAATGATACCTTTTGTGGCACACAATAGTACTTAGTCAACATCTCTATCAATATCCTCTATTACTGATAGTCGACACTTCTATTTAACTATACACCGCTATGTAACAACAAACTAGTCTCTACATACCTCAACATTCCAACATTAAATAACTTACTTGAACTCAATCCAGTTGGTCTTTATCATCATGTCCTAGTTGATTATGTTGAAAAGTCAACAAGAAATGTCTGTCTAATTTATTTTTCCCTTAAATAAATTGGACAATAAATATTAATATATTATCTCATAATTACTTGAAAATAGTTAACTGAAATGGAAAATCAGTTAGCTATAGGAAATTCGAGTTCAAAGGTTCACTAGTGGGACATGGAAGTCAAATTAGTTGTAACTAAGTGACTTGAAGTTGTAACAGAGTTATAAGTGTAGTTATGTGAGTTGTGAAGTAGTTTAACTCAGTTAAGTGAGTTAAGCTTAGTTGTACTAGTTGTAACTAAACTTACACTAGTGAGAGTTCAGTGAATTAATTATTAATTAATTCACAATCAGTGATCTCACATGCAACTAAAGATTTACCATTGTTAACTACATGCATGTGAGATCTAGTGGAGACCCAGTTGAGATAACAGGTGAAAGGGATAGTTTGGCTATCAATTGTGATTTGAGTGAAGTGCACTCATGCAATCACACACAGAGTGGATGTGCCGATGAGCAATGTGCAACCTAGACAAGAGGCATTCAAATCATTTTGCAGGTTTTCCATTGCAGGGATTGTGCAGAGGAGGCAGGTTGTCTGGAGGCAGAGAATTGGCACATGTATTTGTTGATTTTTGTATGACAGTGTGAGACGATTGTATTGTACTGAGAGATCTTGGATTAGAGTTTTGTATGAGATTGTTTCATGATCCATGATATACATAATATATGATAGTGGGGTTTTTAGCTTTATGCTTTCTCGGTAAAAAAATTGTGTTATGTTTGATTGATCTTTCTTCTTGATATTGCAATTGGCGATCGTGTTTTAAATTCCACGAGAATATTTGTAGAAGCGATTCTATATTTAACAGTGGCATGTAATTGTTAGATCAGGAGAATCCAGGCAATACATAATTTGTATTGAAATTTCTACATGGTATCAGAGTGCATAAGATTGCAGAAGCTGAGTTTGTGATTGGATAGAATTCGAATTTGCAGAAAGACTTTCTTGGTGCTACAACTCATTCAAGATCGAAATGGCTTTCAATGGCTTGAGGTTAGAGTATGCACTCGAGGGCAGCTCGAACTGCATTTCTTGGAAGGATAGGATGGAGGTAGTACTCGAAGACAATGGCTTGAAGGAATTCATTGACAAAGATGTTCCTAAGCCAGATGTTGCAGACACTACAAATATTGATGCATGGAAAAAGAAAGTGGAAAAGGCGAGCAGGATCCTGTTGGAGGGAGTACGAGACCACATTTTCTCAAGCCTCCATGGGAAATTCACACCACRTGCAATGTGGAATACTTTGACGGATCTATTCCAAAACAACAACGACCATAGGAAATTGGTGCTCAAAGATAAACTCAGGAAGATCAAGTTGGAGAAGGGCGACTCCATTCTAAAATATCTCACGAAGTTTGTCCAATGTCGGGATGAGATGGGGAGTGTGGGAATAACATTCGTTGATGATGATTTAGTGAGCTTGTCTCTCCTAGGACTTCCCAAGAGTTGGCATAGTTATCAAGACTCTGTCAATGGAAGGCAAAAATTTCCATATTGGGAACGACTATGGTTGGATCTAGTGCAGGAGGAGTTCAGAAGGAAAACCAGAGATGCCTCTTCATCAAAGCATGGTGATGAAGAGGATTGTACTTTGGATGCCAAGGCAAGGAAAGGGAAGGGGAATAAATTCCATTCTAAATCCAAGTCTAAAGGCAAGAAGCTGGATTTGTCCAAAGTGAATTGTTTTCACTGTCACGAACATGGGCATCTTGCTACTAAATGTCCGCAAAAGAAGAAGAACAAGAAGGTTGTTGGAGTTGAAATTGGTGACCCTTGCCTCACAATTTGAGCTTGACTTCTCCTTGATTGCATGCATGGCTTCAAGTGCATTGGGATCAATGTGGTATTTGGATAGCGGCTCTTCCTTCCACATGACAGGAGATAATGAGTTTTTCAGTGACTTGGAGGAGAGAGATCTCAAAATGCATATAGAGATGGGTGATGATGGGAGATACAATGTGACTAGTATTGGTACCATTACCTTTCAAAGGGAGTCAGGTAAACCATATCAATTGAAAAATGTTATGCATGTTCTAGGTCTGAAGAAAAACCTGGTCTCAATCAATGTTGGAGGACAGAGGCTATGACGTTGTTTTCAGCGGTGGAAAAGATTTTTTGTGACATAAAACAACAGGTCAAGTCAAGAGGATAGGGATTCGAGTTAATAATATCTACATGCTGGAGTTAGATGGTTGTGTTTCCATGATGGGAAAGGGAAAAAAAGTGGTGAGCCGGGATGAGGGAGAATTATGGCATAGGCGATTGGGCCATCTTCATCATGGAGCCTTGAAGATCATGCAACAAATATCTACTGGACTTCCAATGGGAACATTTTCTCAGTTAGATCAGTGCAAGGGTTGTACCATGGGGAAGTATGTAAAATCCACCTTTCATGAAAAGGAGAACCGTGCTTCGGTGATCCTGGAGATAATTCAAACAGACGTGTGTGGACCATTCTCAGTTGCTTCAACAACAAAACATAAGTATTATGCTATTTTTGTTGATGAATTTTCTCGTAAATGTTGGATATTCTTTATGCAGAAGAAGGATCAAACATTCTCAAAGTTATGTGAGTTTAAAGCATTGGTGGAGAAAGAGTCGAGGAAGAAAGTGAAGGCTCTGAGGAGCAATAATGGTGGAGAATACATCTCTAATGAATTCAAATACTTCTACAACAAAGAAGGAATTTGAAGAGAACTCATAGTGCCTCATAACCCACAGCAAAATGGGGTCATGGAGAGGAAGAACAGACCGATCGTGGGTGCAACACGAGTGATGTTGCATGATTAGGGCCTACCAATGCATTTGTGGGCGGAAGCATGTAACACTGTGGTTTATGTGCAAAACTATTGTCCTCATAGAGTACTTGGCACAAGTACACCAGGAGAAGCTTTCACTGGTAAGAAACCTGATGTTTCTCATTTTAAGATTTTTGGCTCATCTATTTATGTGCATGTGACCAAGGATGCCAGGAAAAAGATGGAACCGACTGCTGAAGTTGGGATATTTGTGGGGTACACAGAAACACCCCATAATTATCATGTGTATTTTCCTAACAGTAAGATGACTGTTATGTGATGGGATATAAAATTTGAAGAGGGGAAAGCCACGCGGTTGTCGCTTGAGAGGGAGATAGACTTGCATGCGGAGGAGGAACTGTTGGTTCCCAAAGATGAGTCTCAAGATGTGGATCAACCACATGAGGAGGTTCATGGAGTGGAGGAATCCACTCAAGCAGAGCCATCCATTAGACATGGCAGAAAGCGCACCACAGAAGTTGATAGATTGAGACTAGATGTTGCACATAATGTAAGAGAAGCTACTTCACAGCGTAGACAGAGACAATCTCTTGGTCGATTTACTGGATACATGGCTCTCATGAGAAAATGTGTTGTGACTGAACCATCTTCCTTTCAGGATTCAGTGCAGGATCCCACTTGGGTTGATGCTATGGTGGAGGAATATGACTCCACTATCAAAAACAGTGCATGGGAAATTGTCCCAAGACCGGTCAACAAATCAGTGGTTGGTTCGAGATGGATCTACAAGGTAAGCAAATGCTAATGGGAGTGTGGAGAAAAACAAGGCCAGGTTTGTGTCCCGGGGCTTTTCACAGATCGAGGGGATATATTATGATGAGACCTTTGCACCTGTCGCAAGGTACTCTTCCATAAGATCCATCTTTGCACTCTCAGTGAAGATGGTTTGGCGCATTCATCAGATGGATGTAAAAACTGTATTTCTCAGTGGGATCATTGAGGAAGAAGTGTACATTGAGAATCCATAAGGTTTTGAGACCTTTGATAGGGAGTCACATATGTGTAGACTCAAGATAGCATTGTATGGGCTGAAGCAAGCACCCTGTGCTTGGTACACTCGGATAGACAGCTATTTCACCGGACTAGGATTCACCAAAAGTGAAGCGGATGCAAACCTATACTAAATTGTGGTGGAAGGTAAGATTTTAATCATTGTTCTTTATGTTGATGATTTAATACTGACTGGTGATGAGCAGTTGATACATTCATGCAAGGAGGACCTTGCAAAGGAGTTCGAGATGAAGGATTTGGCCCCCCTTCATTATTTCCTTGGATTTGAAATATGGCAGCGAGATGGTGAAAATTTTGTGTCTCAAGGAAAGTATGCAAGGGAGATATTGGGTAAGTTTCACATGGAGGGCTGCAAACCCATGGATACTCCTCTTCTAGAAAACTGGAGGAAAGAGGATGCTACTTCTGGAGAGGTAGTGGATGTTATTGTCTATCAATAGTTACTGGGTTCACTAATGTATCTAGTGAACATGAGACTAGACATTTGCTATGTGGTTAACCAGCTGAGTCAACCAATGGTTAAGCCTGCCAAGCTCTTTTGGAAGGCGAGTAAGCATGTCATGAGATACCTTAGGGGCACATATGAGTTTAGCTTATGGTACAGAA
>SNQJ01S0069274.1:55973-77260 GCA_010110895.2 Picea sitchensis
TGTAGATACCAAAACCCTAATCCCTAAAACCGAGATTATTTTTAGTAAACCGCTAAAAATAGCAAAATCCGCTAAAAAAATTTCGAGGCGTTGCCCCGAATGCTGCGCGTAACTAGGGGGGGAATACCTGGACCCCCCTGGACCCCCCTAGGAAAGCGCCCAGCGCACACGGCACAAACAGAACACTACTACGAGGGATCGTCAGACGCAGTTGTCATATCTGATGCGCCCCCACACACACATGCAAAGAATATAACATATACCCAATATGTGCACGCTAAATATTGGCACCATGCGTAAAAATGTTGGTGTGCAGGAGCGCGCACTAAATTTAGCATTGCATGGTGTGCACACACATAATAATGGTGCACATGGTATGCACAGTATTGGCTGAGTGCAGAGAAACTTTGTTGGCGTGTGCGCAATGTGGGTATATGGTGTCACGTGACAATTTAGTTAATGGTGCATAGTGGGGGCATACTAAAATTTTTCATAGTGCAACGCGTAGAGTAAAATGTGTGCGGAATAGCAATGCACAACACAAAATCTGTGCGCGGTGGATATTGGCACACGACATAAAAGTAGTGCGCACAAGTTATTGGCATGGAAGAGAAGTGACACACAGTGGTTTTAAAGTGCGTGAAACACGATTTACCTTTTGTTGTTGTTGTGCATGGTAAATATGGGTTACAGGTTGAAATTTGTGTGCGTGAAGTCGTTTGGAGGGTGAACAACAACATAAAACCAACAAATTTCCGCGACGTTTTATATCATTTGAACGTCATCTTTTATCAGCATGTTTTTGAGGCCCTTGAGGGTGTTTTTAGCAACATAAAAACCATGAGAACAAAGTGTGCCTTGGAAAAATTTGTCTCTGCAGCTCAACTAAAATAACTCGGAGAGAGATTTATAATCGTGTAAATAGTTCGTCAAACAGAGCTTTTATGAGAAAGTTACAGCACAAACAGTGAAGGGTAAATTTTAAGACCCAACTAACTTCAAAGAGCCATAACTTTCTGCTCCGGAATAAGATTGAGGCGTAGGAGCAGTCAATGGAAATATATTGAGCCATAGAAGACAGTCCTAGAGTTGAATTAAATTTTTGGGCATGTTAAAAGTGTTTAATATGGAAAATAAGGTACATGTAGCATTCTAGTTATAATATGGTATTTTGGTTTGGAATTTCAGCAGGGTGTAACTAGCATCCCAGAACCTAGAAGGAGATGAAAATTGGACATATTTTCCATAAGATGTTTATGAAGAAACCCAATTGAGATCCGACGAAAAATCCAATGGAGTTGGTGCAAAAATGTATAATTACAGTGCAAAGTTGCGCCAAGTTGAAAAATGGACAGAAAAAATAATGGGAAAAGTTCAAATAGCCATAACTTTCTGCTCAAGACTCAGAATTGAGCATGGGAACAAGAGTTGGAAAGGTCTCGGACAATAGAATATAAATATTCACCCAGAAAATTGATTTCAGCAGTAATTTTCACAGGAGATCAGAAGAAGAATTCTGATGCATTATTGGAACAAAATTGTACATAATTTCATAAAATTGTTGAAACAGTTAGTCTAACAAATTTTGTTGACTGCACATTTTTGAAGAGTTAAGAACTTTTAGTTCTTAACAGGTGAAAAGGTGGAAAAAATGGTTAAAAACAAGATGAGGTACTCAGAGAAAGAGGGTTATGACAAAAATCTTTCATAAGATGATCAAAATCCAAGACCTCAAAATGTCAAGGTATGAAACTGAGTGCAGCCATAAAGTCTTGGGAAGCCACTACAGGAAGTTCACTCATGTTAGTCAAGTATTCAATGGAATCCAGACAGAGGAGTAAATCATGTAGAGAATGAATTAGTGAACACTCCCAAATAAACCAATATACAGATTAAGCAATACATTGGAGTCAGATCTATTATAAAAGGAATTGACTATCAAAATGATAGTAATCAGATAAAGAAAGAGGCTTAATGCATATATGGATAAAGAGTGCATCATATCCAAGGACTTGCTATGCAATTACAGAGTAATACCTCCCTTATGGTTATTAGAGTGCGCATTGGAATCATAGTATGAAGGGCATCAATATGGCATGATAGAAGTGGATTGTGCAAGGCAGGTTGAAATCAGTTTGGTCAAGACAGGGGAAAGTTATAGCCATCAAGTAAATCCAAGTGCTGATATGATCAGAAAAGGAAGGGATAAATCAAGTACCTCAAGAAGGAAGTTGTTGTTAACTATCAAAGGTTACTCAGAAAACATGATTGGTAATATAATTGGGTCATGTAAGAGCTGGATCAAAGGGATCCAAATAATAGTGGAATGCTGAAAATTAATATAAGCATAATATATAGTTGCAAGTCCATGAACATGCTAGGATAATGGAAGAAGAATCCATGGGATATATATCAAGAAAATGGGAATTCATGAAAACACCTCAAGTGGGAAAGAAATAATACTAATAGAGGATTATTGATGCATTCCAAAGGTATTGAAGATATTTTCACAATAGCATGGAGATGTCAAAGCCAAGAAAGACTTAAAAGTGAAATGAATCTATGTAGAGAGTCGGTAAGGAACCGTGATGAAGAAAATGGTTCTATGCATGGTTTTGAATGCAAAAGAGATGGCGCCTAAGAAGAATCCATCTCAAATGGCATGGATCCACGAGTGACATTCCCAGGGGGTGGAAGTATCACTTGAATTATGATGGTAAATTAAAAGCAGTATTAAGTGCTTTTAATTAATTCTCTACAGCTAGAGTAGGAGGCATATGTCCATCTTTACAACATGATAAGAGATTGGCTATGCAAAGCCAAGTTTGAGGCTAGTTGGCAAGTAGTGGAGAAGGGTGGAAGAAAACCCAAGTGCTAAAGTATTCAGTTCAGAAAGATTTGAAGTAGTTCAGTCTGAAAAATAAATGGATGTTGAAGATCCAAAGTATATAAGACAACATGATTGGAATTATAATTCATCCAAGTATGAGTTGGGATAGATGGGTCCAGGAAGTAAACAAAAGCTAAAGGTTAATATCAGTTTAGTATTTGGATGGAAAAGAAAAGGCAACCAAGAGTGATTTGGCTAGAAAGTGCTCATGTCATAAATTAATCATGCACAGTGGTTACAGTGAAGAGCACATGAAGATTCAAGAATTTGAAAGAATTGAAGATTTCTGGGTTAAACAAGGAAAGGTGTTATAGGGGAAAGGAGTTGTTGCAATTACTGTAGCAGCAGGTATTTTATGGCTTGTTGGGACAACCATAAAGAGTGGGAACGCTTGCATGTTTGCAAGTGTTGCTGATAATGTTGCTACGTATGGAAGGAAGCAACAGAAGGATGGAATGTTGATTAAAGAATGATAAAGAGGCATGAGAGCTTCGATTGTCATCAACTAATTAGGTAGCATTAAATTCATTTAATGGACGCCATGCAGGTAAGTATTTATCTTTTGAAATTATGTTGCATAATTGTCAAAGGGAAATTTAGGGAAGAATTTCCTAAATTTGAATTGTATAATACGTTGTATGGCATTGTTTAATTGCATTGACAGGATTAAGTTACCACTAGGTGTGGTAAAGGCTAGAGGCCTATTATAGTATTAAAGATTTTAGATTTTGAATGCACACACTGACATAGTAGCATGTCCTGATTAAATTGGTTATGAGACAATAACCCAAGAAAATAAAATATAAGAATTGGTTATAGGAATGATGCTAAGAAAGCTACTCATGTATGAAACCAGGACATGGTTGGATATGGAAATTTGTGGTTATAGAAAGGTTATGTGCCACACAAATACCCAATGAGCTTCCTACCATTAAGAAAAACTTGGACTGCAACCTTTTTGCTAACACTAGTAAACACCACAGAATTGTATTCTTAGTGTAGTGTTCAGGTCGAAAAGGAAGGCATCCAAGTAATTGTAAGACAATGGGAAGTGTGTGGAGTTGTGTCAAGACATTAGCCAGATTTCCAATTTATGAATGGTGAGATACATGACTTAGATAAAGATCATTCTGAAAAATCAATGCAAAGGTCCATTGAATAAATAAGCATTGAGAATTGCACTCATGCCTAGTAAGTGGCAGAGTTGCACTCATACATGATGGAATTGTATACTTAAATGCATTTTTATGAATGCATGTATATATGTTTTTGCATGGAGGTAATTATACCAATGGCTGAAATGTTGCTAACTCGTGAAGTTGAGAACATTTCAGGAACTATTAAACATTACAAAGGACATTTGCAAGTTAGGTAGTCACAGGAATAGTGACTACAGAAAATTTCTTGTTCAACAAATTGAAGGAATGAACTCACTGTTATTAATTATGAACATGCATATGCATAGAATGATGAGTCATTCAATTTAGTTAAATTGTTTGGCAATTGTGATTGAATTGCTAGGTGCGGGCAATTCTATGATCATGGCATAAGGTGTTGTACATGTTGAATTATGATGTACAAAAAATATTGACAATTTGTTGGTTGTATGCAATATATAATCATTGCAGAAAAAATGGTATTTAGCATGGTGCTTGCTGAAATACATAAGGAAAACTACATCCTATTATTGCAACAACAACGAAAAGTTATGAAATAGAATTTCATATTTTGGGAAAAGTCAAATTCATTATGAAATTAATTTGATTTCTAAAATGAAATTTTTATAATGCTCTCTCATGATAAATGCATGTTTATGATGTAGATGAGATGATAATGATTAAAGTTGGAACACCTAGAGCCACAATGCTCTGAGACTTCCTGTCCAGCCTGTGCTGGAGCCTTGGAAGGGAAGTTGAGAAGCCGATGAATTGTTGGATAGTGAAGGTGCATACTACCTTGGGTTGTACAGGCATGTGGGGAAGAGAGAGACCATTGGTTGGAGTGTTGCTAAGGTTTGGTACCTTGGCCTAGACTATGTTGATATTGATCGTGGGTCGTGGTTAACTTAGGGATCCATTGCTCTGATGGAGTCATAGCCATGCTCGGGAGTGTTACGCTATTGAGAGTTTATTAGTAGTGAGATATAAGGTTGGCTGGAACGTCGTGGATCTACATCCATTTGCTGCTTCAATGAAGTTTAATTGAAGCATGTAATAAGGAACAATGAGATGAATTATTCATGAAGCATCTCTATGAAATAGAGCAATTGACTTCCAGTTGCAATATGAGTACCAAAATTGGTGTTGGAAAGTAGAGAGACAGATGGATAACAAGTTTTCAATAGCTAAAGCTTGGAAATTTTAGAGAATTGGAATGGTACATGGTATATAATGCACTGAGGATAGTGCATAAATAAGGGGAGGGGATTGTAATATCCCCAAGCTGAACCCAATTGTAAATGTAAATGCAAATGTACTTAAGATGGTGAGTTGTTTTATATCTTTTTGGCATGCATCTTCCATGATGTAGTGCGCGCATGTACTGCACAGTAAAATGATGAAATGGGCACATTCCAGGGTACCGTGCACAACATCTTAAGTGCGTGTGATATTGAGGCCAGGGAGCCTTTGTGTATATGTTTTGTTTTATAGGTTGGTGAGCCAGATATTATAAGCTAGGAGGCTTATGTTTGTATTAGACCAAAGAGCCTAGATGTTAAAGGGTAGTGCGCCTATTTTTGTATATGTCTCATAATTAATATAAAATACATCGTTGTGTGTAGACCAACCACGATAAAAGAGATGGGGGACTAAAATCCACTAGTTAGGGAAAGGGAGGGCAAAAAGTTAAGGAAAAGGGCTAAGCTAGGGAGCTTAAACCAAAAAGGAATATTATATTAATATTTCTTAAATCATAAAGTATGGATAATTATATTATCCTAAGTTCTAAAGTTGGGGACAAGTGGGCCAAAGTATCTTCCAAAATAACAAGTGTCAAGTTGGGTACATGCATACATATTGTTGGGACTTAGTTCATTCTCCCATCTTTTCCATCATTCTTCCCATCATTCCTTCCATCATTTAGTCATCCAATCAATCATCCATGAGAATTCACACACCCATTGAGCTATCCTTCGTACCTTCATGACAGTACATGAACCTATATCCATAGACTTTTGTGTTGGTCTATCTGGTTAGCTTGGGAGCTGGACTGAAGAAGCGGGTTGTCAGGCCCATGGGATATTTAACAGGCGGGTTGTCAGGCCCGTGAGAAATTCTCTAGGTGAGAGAATTGTTGGGAATTGATTTCTTGAAGGTGCTAAACTGCAACTACAGTGCTCTGAGACTTCTTGTTCGGCCTGTTACTAAATCCCGGAAAGGAAGTGGGGTAGCTGAATGACTGTTGAGCAGATAAGGGGCACACTTCTTGGGTGGGACAGGCATGTGGGGAATGAGGGACTGTAAGTTGTTAGTTTGAGTTGGCACCTGAGACAGAGTCTTTCTTGTTGTCTATGAGCCTTTAGCCTAGTTAGGAATCCCTTTACCCAGGTGGAGTCTAGTCCCATCTCGGGGGTGACTCGTTGTTGAGAGTGATGAACAGTGTGGTATAAGGCTGGGAGGTTCGTGGAAGGTTTGCACGCAGTTGGTGACATTCTTACCAAGATAAGTGCCAATTGTGTGATAAATTTACATGCTGCATTGTTATTTACGTGCTTATTTTTATGGGTTATCATATGTGTGGTTATAACTGTGTTTATTTTTATGGGTATTTCCTRTATATGTTGCATGTATATGTTTATTTTTATTTCATTGTGAATCCGTGCATTTACAGATATATTAGTATGTTTACATTTTATATATAATGCTTCCACAAGATTTCTGTGTGTATATATTTTAATTGCATTTAGTTCAAAAAATTTATGTGGCATAGCTCAAATGGATATTGGATATGTTACAGTATGTTCTGCAGAGAGAATGAAAGAGTTATCTGGCATAACGTGGCGCGACATGGATGGACGGGGATGTTACACTAACTCTAACCCTAGTAAAATTGTAATATTTATTGTTTTTGTTATAAAAGTTTGCTATAGCCATCTAAAATCACATTAAATTACTGCATACACTTATCTAAAAGTGACTTAACTCACTCAGAAATTTCCTCTAACAATTGGATAATATTCTATTGGTTATATGCTTAATTTCCATGGTCAATTGTGGTAGGATTGGATACTAAACTTGTTATTTGATCCCCTGAGGTCACCAACGAATCCTCCCTTGTGGTGGATATCTTCCATCACTAAAATGAGGGAAGATACTACTACAGTGACAGTGGTAGATTCTTCCATTTTTACACAAGATTTGGGGATCTTGTGGTAGGATTTGCACAAGTACAAATCCTGCACTAACATTTTGGCGCCATTGTCGGGGAGGATTGATTCATTCTCCTCACGATACATATTTGGTAAACTTATTCTGAAGCCCTATCTTACAATTTTACCTAGCGACTCCACTGAAGGTATATCCCTCACCTTCCTTTGATGATCCTAAAGATATCATCTGGCAACTCCACTAACGATTTTGGAGGTGTCATCCTACTCTCAACTTTGTGATATTGTGTGTTCTCAAGTAATCGAATTATGGCACCATGGTCACTTCACAAAATGTTTCCCTCCCTGAATATTGAAGATGTTCCAGAATACCGAAATCTCTTTTCTCTAGGATGGAGGAATAATCATCCAAAATTTGATGGAGACTCGTCGTGGGTTATTACTTATGTTGTGAATTTCTTGAAGTATGTTGTAGAGATAGATGTGACACATCAAGATGTGTTGATATGATTGTTTTTTCTATCTTTGGAAACAACAAAAAAGGATTGGGTTAAGAATACTCTCAATCCAAAGAGTATATCTTCTCTTACAATCTTCATTGAGGAATTCCTCAAAAGGTGGGCCCCAATAACACAAAGATATGAAGACACTCTCCACGATCTCATAATGGCCCTCCAAAAGGAAAGATTATCTTCTAGCCCTGTTGAGGAAGATGAATAATTCATCGACGAGAAAGAAGTTGAAGAGAATATTCATGAATAGGGATACCAATCCCTTGAACAGGAGAAGGAATCACCTTATGAATTCATTGAAGACAACGAAGACATGATTGAAGAACGAGAACCTGAAAAGGTGAATCCTGAGAAAGATCACCAAATTCACGAACATGAGTTGCCTTGTGAATATGTCAAAGAGGAACACTTTGTTGAAACACACCATGTTGAAAACCTAATCCATGAAGAGGCTCTTCATGAAGACAAAGCCCCGATACTTTCTCCTCTATTCAATGAATTTATCCAAGCTTCCATTCATCTTCCACATGAAGAAGAGAACATGGTAACTTATACTCCTTTCCAAGTTTTTGATATTGCTTCATTTCATGTTTCAAAATGTGAAGAGGTGTTAGAGGAACCCTTAGATGCATTAGACCCTTCATGTTATGACAATGATGATGTGATTGAGAATATTGATGAGTTTATACATGTTGGGAGACATAAATGCAATGTGATTTGTTCTGGTTTTGACGGAGATCCCATTTATGACATTGAAGGTCAATTTCAATTGTTTCCCTTAGAACAATCATATGCGATTGCTATTGATTTAGATGTTTGGCAATATGAAGATTACATGATTACAGATTTGTTCCAATCACCCAAGGATGACTTATTTCAATGATCTCATGATTATTTCAGGTCATATCAAATAAGGTTTGAGACATATCCTTTTGAGCACTTGGATTCTGCGAAGAAAATTTTCAACCACCGTTGTTCTCTAACTTTGATGAGGGTAATGACACAATTGACCCAGAGCATGATTTTTGTGATAATAGTTCCCAACCTTTTCCTTTTTCATCTTGCTATTCCTCCGTAGATATGGTTGGGAGTTTCCCTTCTGGTAGTCATTGTCTTGTAGGGCATAGTTGTTTTCAATCTATGGTTTGTTGTAAGCCTTTTAAGTTTCACACACAAGGCCAACAAGCCTTGGGTTGGGAGCAATTTTTTTTCTCTAGGATTGGTTTCATCCCTTACCTTGCACTTTCTTTTCCCATAGACAACCTCATAATCTTCCTTACATTCCTTCTCATCCCTTCTCCTCAATTTTTGGGTGACAGATTTGTAGCTAAGGGTGAGGATCTGCCTTTGTATGATTCTTTCAGCCTTGTCCTGGGATGGGTAAGGAATGTTTGTGGTAATACCTCCTTGCATGAATTTGTCTCACCCTCCCACCTCCATGAGTTGGATTTTATGTCTAGTTGTTGTATGGTGTATGTCCTGACCCATGGTATTTTTGTGCTTGACTTATCATTATTTTGGTTTATGCTGAAGAACATGGGTAAATATTCTAATACAATGATGGGATGGTTTCACTGGTCATACGATTATACTTATCATTCCAACTAACATAGATTAGTGTAGTCTAGGTAGGAATTTGCATCCTACATTGCATTTGTATATATGTTGCATCTTACATTCATGTTAGTGTAGTCTTGCATCTTTCTTGCATATATTGCATTGTCATTTGTATATAATGAATACATGTTAGGAGATTCTACTTGATCATTGTATATTATTGCTTTATCATTTTTTGTATCTTAGTGAAACTTTTTATTTTCAACATGGTTTTGGATTTATCACTAACGTTGGTGGATCACATCCACCAACAGATACTTCTAAAGGGCGATTTATCACTAATTTTGGTGGATCACTTCCACCAACAGATACTTCTAGTGGGCGCAATATTGCAGGTCTTGGACAACGAGAGATGTCGAGGTTCTCATGCTCTCTATGATGATCACATTTCCCCATGAAGGAGCCAGATGTTACCCCCCCCCCATGCCTAGGGGTAACTAGAGGAGATCATTTCTCATGGACTACAATGGAGAACATGATCCTGACCATGATGATGATCAACATGTCCACAAAAGGTATCCAAGTAGCCCCCCTCATTCACCTTTACAACTATAAGTCAACTAAGGCTCATCACATCAAAGCAACCCAAAGTACGGGAAATGGTAAGCCATCATTACCATGAGGTATGTTAGTCCTTTTTTCATGCAAAGCGTTGTGCTTAATTTGTCAGACATATGGATGGGGATATTTGGTTGAAGTTGGATAATGCATCATTGGCTTGGGAAATTGTGGTAGTTGCCTTGTTTCACCTTGGTGGTCAACTTCTATGCCCTAGTCTTGTGTTGTTACAACCCAGGGAAAAGGGGTACTACTAGGGGGCCCTCACAAGGGTAACGTTTTGTTCCCCACCATACTTAACACTTTGCATCCTAGAGCCTCTCATAGTGTACTAAAATTTGGTGATAGGTCATGGTCCATTCTCTCATGAGAAGAGGGACTAAAGGCCGAGAGGTTGTTTCGCAATTGCTAATAAAAGAACAATAAAATCATGCTAAAGAAATAAAGGAATGATAGCAAAGGACTAACAAAATCCAGTCCAAACTTGAGCTCTACCCTTTCAGTTCTCACCTCTGTCCCAAATAGAAATGCCATAACCTAAAACCTAGAAAAAAGGGACTTGCAAATATGATGAAGCAAACTAGAAAGATGACCGATAAACGGGTTTGGAAAAAATGGCGCCTAAGAATGTGGTAACTCAAGAGAAAGCACACCCACCACAAATGTTCTCATAGAAATGGATTAAATGACACCATAAGCCATGAAGTAAGCCCTAAAAACATGTCACTATCACACTTACTCTTGAAGGGTTTTTACTTTCCCTTTCACTCTTGGGACCTATCCCTCTATCTCGGTTATTTTATTTCCTATCTAGGTGGCACACCTAATAGGGTTGGATGAAGGCCCTCCCATACTTAAACTTGTCAACTCATATGGGGTCCTGGATTGGTGTGATGCTTGAAGGGGATACTGAGGTGAATTGTCTTACATGTATTATATCTTAAGTCACAATTTACTTTTCATGCTTTAAGGACTAATGTTTCTTGTGAACCTTCGCTAACCATGTTTTATGCTTTGATTTGTCTTGGATGGCCTTGACATGGTTCTTTGAGGGATGCCCTAGGATTGTACCCAGGACATTGTGCCTTTATTGCAATACTTTGGCACGTGTGATGGAGAGAAGTGGGTCATATAGTGACTTACCACCCTTAGACATTGACTCTCACACCCTTGGAACCTTGAACAATGGACATATGGGCTTGGTAGGAGAAGATTCAGTCATGATGACACATAGATGGGATGGAAGCCCTATAACATGGGTAGAGTACCCCAGAGCTTATTCGTCACTAGGATTAGGGACGTTGTAGCAACAAACAATCAGATATATGGTAGAGACAAGATGCAACTCCTAAGGACCTGGACGCAACACCTAGATCTTGGACACTGGCCCTATTTTGGTGATGATGTCACCTTATAGGGTATGACACAGC
Organism: Picea sitchensis; assembly: GCA_010110895.2. Taxonomy (NCBI): domain Eukaryota; kingdom Viridiplantae; phylum Streptophyta; class Pinopsida; order Pinales; family Pinaceae; genus Picea; species Picea sitchensis. The sequence goes on from SNQJ01S0069274.1 coordinate 67,308, forward strand.
TAGGTTTTGGTGACTTCTTGGGGTACTAATGATGCATGACATGAAATTTGGTGTGGAGAAACATCACTTTCTCCCATATTTCTCTATATTGATGTGACGTGGCCTTTGGATGCCTCTCTCTTTCCTAGGAGGGATTGGCGTCTCACACGTGTGGATCATTATGATTTATTTTTGCACTTATAGCATTTGTAAAAGTTAAATGAGGGGTCATCCCCACTTGTATTTTGTTTTTGACATGTTTTGTCGACAAATATGTGAGGGTAGCCTCATATAAAAAGGCTAACCCTCACTTTTATTTTTTCATCATCATTCCTCACCATTGTGAGGAGATACTTCTGAGATTTTCTCCCTTTTGGGGTTACTAGCTAATTTGGATTACTTTGAGAATGAAATGAAGGCATACATATAACAAATATATAACACAAAAATACAATGAGATATTACAAGGAACACAATAATACAATAAAACTTAGATTCTATTAATGTCTATCTGGAATACAAAAGACTATAAAATGCAAAGCACACAAGCTAGCTAGAATGGTGATAGTTATCTCTGAAGAGAGAGACGTGTCAGCTACGCTCATTTGAACTAAGTTGATTACAATGAGGCTCAAAAATAATTTTTAACATAAATCATAAATGATAAAACCCTAAACATACAAAACCCTAACCCCATAAGATGAAACACCAAAAGGTTTGTGGGTCGGGTAGTTGATACGTCAACTTCCCAAGGGCATAAATTTTGCATACGATCTCCATCTGGGGTGATTGATATGCCATCAAAAAGGTCTATACGAGGAGTACACATTCCGAACACCCAATAGAGGCCTCTTATATCTATTGGTCGCTACCAAGTCAAAAAAATGTCGTTTAGGGTCGCAAAATAGACCTGGAAGTTTGGGACATGAAAAATGTAGAAAAAATGCCAAGATGGAAACTGGTTTTGAGTCAGTGGAATAGGTGGGAAGCCATCGATGTCCACCTAGATCACTAGCTCTTTCTCTTTCATGCGTTGTGATTGGAAATGATATTTTATGGATGGTTTGTTGATTTTGGATGGATATTGTTGCAATTAGGGTTAATTGCTCTTGGTTTCTTGGATGAAGTAAGTAAATTTCTCCAATTATTTGTTATGCTATTAATGTTTATGATGAAATTTCTATTTTGTTGCAATAAGTATTGCTTATTGAAACCCTAAGAGAGGAAAATAAGTGCTTCTTCATCGCACGAGATCTTATTTGTCCAAAACTGGTTAATTTTCCTTGCTAGGGTTAGAACCCTAAAGCCCTAAAATGCTATCACTTTAGGATTTTATCCCTAGATAATTGATCTTTGACCTACTTGAAGCTACAATAAGGGATGAACGTTTTATAGGGCCCAAATGTGCTTGCACCATAGACATCCTTCTCCTCAAGATTTAAAACCTAAGGTCCAAATGTGCTTGCATCTTGGGGCTTAGATCCTACCTCTTGGTTTCAAGTAGATCAACCTTCAAGCTTGGTTGCATTTGAGACTCCATAACCCTAGAAAGGCACTAATCTTAAAACAACTCTTGTGGTGAATTGCTTGATACAACCTCTCTCTCAAAACTCTCAAGCATTCTACTAACTACACTAACTCTAACCCTAGAAAATGTGTAATATTTCTTGTTGTTTTTATAAAAGTTTTCTACAACCATCTAAAATCGCATTAAATTTTTCATACACTCATCTAAAGGTGGCTTAACTCACTTAGAAATTTCCTCTTACAATTGGATAATATTCTACTGGTTATATTCTTACTTTCCATGGTCAATTGTGGTATTTCTAAGCACTAATTATAGTTGTTGTTACAAATTACTTAGTTTTGTTATAAGATTGGTTTACTCCTTGAATTTGCAACAACCATAGAAATCTAATTTGTCTAGTGTCCAAAAGAGGTCATTGTTGCATCATTTGGCTTGGAAGTTGTTATATATATATATATTGTCTAGTGTCCAATGACCTCTTTTGGACATTAGACAAATTAGATTTCTATGGTTGTTGAAAATTGCAGTAGTAATCCAATCTTATAACAAAACTAAGTAATTTGTAACAACATGTTGCAAAGTGTTCTTGTTCAGGACAGGTACAACAAACTACTTCACAACCTCTTCTCTTCCTTGAACTAGACCAACCATTCGGTGATCAAGATAGGAGGTGGTAATCTTGGCTACTAAAATTTCTATTTGATCCCTTGAGGTCACCAGGGAAGCCTCCCTTGTGGTGGACCTCTTCCATAACTAAAATGAGGGAAGATCCTATTAAGGCGATAGTGGTAGCTTCTTCCATTTTTATGCAAGATTTGGGGATCTTGTGGTGGGATTTGCACAAGTAAAAATCCTACGATAACAAGACCAATGTCAAGTCAATGCACTTAAGACGACATTACTATTCTAACAATCAAGGATACATGTCCTTGTCCTTTTCTTGAACAACAATAAGCAATACACAATATACCTCCAAATCGTATATAATGAAAACATAATACAATAATAATGTATTTTTCCACATTGATAATGCAACCAAAATAGAGCTCATGTCTATTCTTCTACAACAACAACATTAACATTATGTCTTCTCTAATCATGGACAAAAAAGTAACAAATGCTCTAAATTTATGAAACAACTATATATCTCTAAAAAAAAGGCATCCATATTTTTTAAACAAAAACTAAACAACCCTCGAATAACATAGTTCAATAATTGAGCAATTGTACAAAGCTTAAAAAAGGTTTATCTCCACGAATATATATCTTTGAAGTATATACAGACCAAAATAATGCACCAAGGGATAGAACCCCGATCTTTCGAATGTTAATCACACAATACTAACAAACAACTATAGAAAACTTAAAAATGTAGTATTAAAACTTGTTAATAAGATTTGACAATGTCCTATGTTCTTAGGAAATCAACCACTCCTTCAAAAGGGGCATGAACCACACTTGAATTCAATTTTTTTATTCTTTAATGCACTCAAAAATACTTAATAAAATAGGTATTCCAAACGCTCTAGTCGAACAATCCACTATTCACTCAATCTCTAGATGATATAAACTAATAGAAGTGCACAATCAACATGATATTCTATGCCACTATTAATCAATTTCATTGTTCGTAGTAAACCATGACCATACTGAGTCCAAATACAGTTGAGATCACACAATGATGTTGCAATTCCATAGGTCTATACATTCCTTCCATGCTAGACCATGCATAGGCTTAAGCTTCTGGTTAACACTTTAGTTGGTACACTAGTCAATGTTTAGACCAATGTAGAGCGATAATTAATGCAACACATGCACCACTTAGTTAGGGAACACTTTGAATAACAATATGAATCGTATCTAGGCCATTCTAAGAATATCGAAAATCATCACTCAGTTGACCATGCAACATTAATGTAGAGTTTGATTGCTAGCTCAATTGCATACACCATATAATCTCTAGAATGAATAGCTCCCTTAGAACCAATGTTCAATTGTACATGGCCCAATATTCACCAAGGAATCACTCTATATCCACCATAATGTGCTTTAGGAATATGGTGTGATAATACCTAAGAAAATACTAATCTCGCCAAGACTAGGGCACAATGCTCAAACTCAAGAAATAAAAACATGGTCATTGCAATTCATCATACTACCAAACCCATGAAAAAACTTAGTTCAGTATGTCATTATCAATAATACCACAACTTCAACAAGGCCACTAGCTTCATTGGAACTCATTCACATTTTCTGCAAAACCCTAATCAAGAACTAAATAACTCTTATATCATGTTGGAATAGGGAAATAAACAAGTGAAGTGAATAACCTAGAATTCCAAGAGCATTGGTGGTGTCAATAAACACCATTAACACTTAAGCACGATGAGCATATCTACACAAAGATGACATGATGGAACAATCTATAAGATTTTCTATGTATAGGTTTGGGTAGGTAACCAAACCCTCAATGTATGAGACAACATCCATAACCATCCACATAATGTGTATCTGAATTATCAAAGTGGACACAGTAAGCTCCCATGTTCCCAATCAGTTTGTTGGGTATGTGTTATATTCTTTTCACGATTAACCCATGTATTGTACATTGAAATGGGAGCAAGGGGGGGTCATAAGGGTTGTTTTTTGGTTCGTTTTTTTTACCTATGTTTGGTGTTTTGGGCCAATGTTTTTTCGTCCCATTGTAATGTAATTCCGGTAAAGGAATCTAAATCAGGTCAACGGATTAGGCTTTTGGATGCCGCTAGATCCTATATATTGTATTGTAATGGTGAAGTTAATACAATGAAAGTTATAGGTGTGACTCTAAACATTTGTTGGTTTTCCTAGTTAAGAGTTTCTAGGGTAATTTTTTTAGTACTATATGCGATTGCTTTTGTTTTCTTTCTGTCAATTAAAGAATCTATATGTGTATTTCTATATTGTAAAGGTTTAAAAACTACACGGTGCCTAGTTGGGTCCTCTCTTAAGCCAACTACATTAATTGTCGGCTCCCTCTTTAAGGTCAACTACACATTCCAAGAAGGCGAGTTTACCAACATGTCAATAATTGTCTAGAGGCTAGTTCACCAAAGATGATCCAAATTGAATCCACATAAAATTATTAAATGAATAATGGTTCATATTAACGTAAGGCCCACAACAAATTAAGAAATATTGGTTGCAGAATCTAAAGTTTGTGGTTGCAGACACTAAAGTTTATGGATGCAAAAATTGAATTTTACAGTTGTAGAAGTTGGAGCCATTAATGTAAGGCACACAAAAAATTAAGAAGTATTAATTTCAAAATCTAAAGTTTGTGGTTGCAGACACTAAAGTTATGGATGCAAAAATTGAATGTCACAGTTGTAGAAGTTGAATTTTGTGGCTATAGAAGTATATGATGAGGAATGGACATGAAGTTGATAGTGTGAAGGGCCCCACACTGAGAGAGAGAGAGAGAAAGAGAGAGAGAGAATGGACATGAAGTTGATAGTGTGAAAGGGCCCCACACTAGCTAAATCGATTTCCAGAGAGAGAGAGAGAATGGACATGAAGTTGATAGTGTGAAAGGGCCCCACACTAGATCAACCAATTTCTATAGAGAGAGAGAGAGAGAGAGAGGGAAGCATTGGAGTTTGAGATTCCTATCCTCCCAACTAACCCCCAAGAAATCCCATTAGATTTCTACCAGAAAAAGAAAAAAGAGGAAGGGAAGCATTGGAGTTGGGGATTCCTAGCCTCCCAGCTAACCCCCAACAAAGCCCAATCTTTCATAAACTTAGGCACAACAAATTTGAAGGGGTTTTTTGCTAGAGATTCAAAGGAATTGTTGTGTCAAAATTCCTTCAAAGTGATTATAAACAATCCAGAGAGATAAACTTCATTGTAAACTACAATTTGTTGACAAATAAAGACCGACCATAGCCATTCAATACTGGAGTTTTTTCCTTTAGGTTTCTCCAGTTTAAATTCTATGTTCATTGTATTGGATTATGTGTGTTTTAATTGTTAAATTAGTTGTTGTGTTTTATTGTGCTATTGAATAAATTCCATTCATTTATAGTGTCACCCGTCCTCTATTATTTCCTTCTCAAGCTTGTTTTCTTGGCCAAAATAGATGGCTTCTCCAGACCATTCAATTATTACCTAGAGAAGATCAAAGTTGAGGAAATGAGATATTTTAATGTTTCTAATCTTAAACTAGTTTCTAGTGGGTTTTTCTACTATTTTTCATCGCGATTATATCCCACAACTAGCCCATAGAGTTGTCCAAATTTTGATATGGAAATACTCATGTTTTCGTTATGTTACTAGCATGTTGCATTGTTAATTGATTACAACCTCCTTTTTACATAAATACCTATTTGTTACTTTGTTTTTTAGTTGGAAAATGGTGGAGGAAAGCAATGTTATTTATAATAATGTTCCAATGTGGTTGTTGGTTTTTAATTAAATTGAAGTAAGAGTGTGGGTCTAAGTGATACACACAAATAGTTTATTATTCATTTGACATTAGAAGGAAAGTAGAAGAGTTGTTCTTGTTGGTTGTTCAACCAATGATTGCAATCAATCATCTAAACAATTGGAACAAAAAATGAGCACACAAATAGTACCATGTCGATGAATCAACCTTGAAGAAATTAATAAAAAATGATAACAAATTGCAATGACATTGAATTAAATCAATTCTACAGAGGATCCATGTTGGTGAGATAGATGGGCCATAGACTTGCCATTTACAAATCATATTAGTGTTAGAGCATATCGAGTCCCGCCTTGGAGGGAAGGACATAATGGATACTCACTCGATTGAAGAAGTTGTTAGAAGGTGGAGCATCGTTTTCCATTGACCCTGAGATTGGTAAAAGAAGAAGGGGAAATAAACACTCAAAGTAGATCATGGATGATCCTACAAATACTAGTAGTGTTGAGTTGTAGAGGCTTTGCTTGGATAATAAAGTGGCATGGATGACAACTCTACTTGCTGAGAGGTTACAAAAGTAGGGGAAAGAGAAACAAGTCCGTAAAGGTGCTGGTAAAAATTTAGGAGAAGAGTCAAAGTTCAAGGAAAAGAAAAGATAATTGAAGACATAAATTAAGACTGAGACCAAGAGTGAAGAATGCAACCACAACATAACTCAATTACCTTTCCATGTAGAGGTGAAGGTGGAGATCAAACTATATGTAGGGGAAATTGATGTTATCAAATTGAGCCAATGGTTACAACAAATGGAGGTGTATTGTACACGATGTCACTGAAAAAATAGAATCGTATTTTCATGCTTGAAGCTTGAATTCCATGCCTTGGCATGGTGGGAAAGTGATGTTGTGGGAATAGTAGTTGAATATGAGCCACTAGTAACTGATTTGGAAGTGTTCATGGACATGATGTTCATTTCGAATTAACAATTTACATAGAATTAATTTAAGTAGAGTCAGGGAAAATCTACACAAGAATTCACTGAGTTCAAGAAGAGAGCCATTAAATTGGTAGTCTCTCTCAAAATACCATAGATTATAATGAAATACTTGGGAGTTTTTCTTCCTCGAATTCAGACAATTGATGCTCTTCAATCCCAAATCAATTGATGGAGCAAGTAGTAAGCAAGCAGTGTAATACATTGAAGGGGACAAATGGAAACAACAATTTGGAGCACACAAACAAATAGAACAACAAGAGTTGCAAAGAAAAGGGAAGAATAAGAAGAAGTGGGATGCAAAGAAGATTGTAGCAACAACAAAATAAACAATACCCCCCACCAAGTGTTGCAAGTCCTGTAAGGAAAAAGGGTACACCAAGGAAGAGTGATAAAAGTTACACCTCGAGAAACACCCCAAACACTTCCCGAAGAAGGGAAATAAGAAAGCTCTACTAATAGTAGATGAATAAGGAAGAGTGGATAGTACTTCAAATCTTGATGGGGAAATCAATTGTATTGTCCTCCAAAAGGATGTACCATTGGTCAGTTTTAGTCCCAAGGAGTAGAAGGAGATGAATGGATTATTTCATATTAAAAATCCACATGAGACAATGCTAAAGTGGATTGCTTGTTTTGATTGTAGTTCATATCTAATTGAATTTTATTTCTGCACAATTATTTGAGAATCTTGGCCTAGGTACTCATGATCATCCATATCCATATCCCTTGGGTTGGGTGAGACAAGATGTGGAGTTGAGAGTGTTCAAATAGTGCAAGTTCAAGTTTGGAATTAATCATAGCTTTGTCGATGAAGTGGATGTAGGTAACACGGTCTTCACTTAGTGAACCTATGACATAACACTTGGATTCATAGGTTATTAAATAATACCCCTACTTTCATTAGATATTGATAAATACCTCCCAAAATCCTTATGTTGAGCACCCATCCCAATACATATTTTCAATAAAAAAAACCCTATTTTTACTAGATACCCCTTTTTGTACCCCCCAATACCTATAAACCTCCTGATACCCTGCATCCCCCCCAATACCTATAATATATTGACCTTATTTTTGACAATTTAAAAACCTCATGTATGAATGAACGTGATAAGATATTAGTCAACAAAGTGAATCCCTTGTGATGTAGATGTGTTCCCATTCGATGTGTGTGGATTGATCTAGGGAGACCCATACCTATATGCAAGAGATGCCATCTTCAGGAAGACATAAAACTAATATTGACTTATCAAAGATGGGAAGAATTTCCCAAGGGCAAGGCTAAACTCTCTTTAATCGGTTCTCACTAGGAAAGGAGAATAATTATCAATACCAAGAAATTTTCCTTGTTGTTCTTAGGGAAAGGAAAGCAACAAGGAAAGGGTAGTGAAGTGGTTATGAAGGCATCCTTGGAAGGATGTGAAATCAAATAGTGCAAATACTACAACAACTAATCAAAGCCTACAAGGAGGTGTTCTAAGAAGCTCAAGGGTTTCCACCCAAGTGAGAGGTTCATGAGCATGAGATTTATTGGTTTTCAAAGTCTCCATTGCCAAACATTGTTCTATATAGATAGTCCATCCTAGAAGTAGACAAAATGAATAAACAATTGCAACAATTGTTGGAGTAGGGAGTCATCAAGCCCTGAATGTTAATATTAGTTTTCAGTAAGACAAAAAACTAATATCGACTTATCAAAGATGGGAAGAATTTCACTAGGGAAAGGCTAAACTCTCTTTAATCGGTTCTCACTAGGCAAGGAGAATAATTAGCAATACCAAGAAATTTGCCTTGTTGTTCTTAAGGAAAGGAAAGCAACAAGGAAAGGGTAGTGAAGTGGATATGAAGGCATCCTTGGAAGGATATGATAGAAAGTAGTGCAACTACTACACCAACTAATTGAAGCCTATAAGGAGGTGTTCTAAGAAGCTCAAGGGTTTCCACCCAAATAATAGGTTGAGCATGATATTTATTGGTTGTCGAAGTCTCCATTGCCAAACATTGTTCTATCTAGATAGTCCATCCTAGAAGTAGACAAATTGAATAAATAATTGCAACAATTGTTGGAGTAGGGAGTCATCAAGTCATGAACGTCACCGTGTTGTTCTCTAATCATAATGGTTCCTAATAAAGATGGAAGATGGAGAATGTGCATTGACTACCATGCCTTGAACAAAGTCACCTTCAAGAACAAATATCTGCTGCCATGGATTGATGACATGTTGGACCAATTACAACAATCCAATTTATTCACCAAGGTGGACCTCACATTAGGTTACCATCAAATAAGAATCAAAGTAGAATATGTGAGGAAGACATCATTTAAGACAAGGCAAGGTTTATATGAATGGTTAGTTATGCCTTTTGGTTTATGTAATGCACCCACAACTTTCTCATGCTTGATAAATAATGTGGTGTGTCCATTTATTGCCACATTTTTAATAGCATATCTAGATGACATACTCATCTTAAACAATAGTTTTTAAGAGATCATATCACATGTGACATAGGTACTAGAGACACTAAAAAATAATCAATTAATTGTGAATTTGAAGAAATATGGATTTTTGGATAACAATCCTTGATTTATTTGGGACACGTGATAGATGGTGGAGACTCGAGGGTGGATGTTGACAAGATTGTAGCCATTAGTGAATGACATATTCCTACCATCTTGACTAAGTTAAGGCTCTTCATGGGAGCAACTCAATACTTAAGGAAGTGCATAACAAACTTTTGAACAATAATTACACAATTGCATGCCATGAGGAAAAAAGGGAAGAGTTTTTATTGGGGTAAGCCACAATAATGGTCCTTCAAAGAATTGAAGAGGAAGATTAGCAATGTGTCAATTTTAGTCATGTGCAATTTGCAACTACGCTTTGATTTGGAAATAAATGCAAGCATGTATGCTTTAGGGGCAGTTCTTACACAAGGAGGAAGAATGATACATTATCAATCCAAGTTATTTCATGGAGAAATGTTGAACTACCCCACATATGACAAATAACTCTTCACTATTG
>SNQJ01S0069274.1:87310-117837 GCA_010110895.2 Picea sitchensis
TCTAGGTTTTATTTCCTATGGATTTTATCTTTTACCATCTACTTTTACCCCTTGGGACTTTAGCCCCTTCTTCCCACAAGACAAAGTGTAATCCTCAAAGGTCATCCTAATGGCCGGACTAGGGGAATGGTATAGATGTGTGAAGTGTAAGATGTAAAATGATAAAATGGTGGGAGCGGACGATGGCTCTACAAATCCCCCTTGGTGGCTTACCAAAACCCATGAATATCAACTTGCTAAGTCACCCCATCAATCACCCCAACAATGGTCAAGTGGATTAGTGTAAGATCCAAGCAGTCATCAGAAATGAAAGGAACCTAATGCATATATAAGAGGGTTATAACAATCAAATATGACACATACCATGATACCTTGGACCAATTACCTCATGGAGCAAGATTCCTCTTTGATGCAAGTCCAAGCCGGNGGTGGTGATGGAAATTGCTGCTGCTGACAGGACAAATCTGGCGAAGAAGAAGAAAGATGGGCCCTCCAGGGCCACGCTCAGGTCAATCCTGCTCTCGGTACTCCATGTCTAGGACCTGTGGGCCTCAAGACATGATCTCCTAGTTATCTCTATATATCGGGGATAACAACAACAATATTTTTGTTAAGAATAATTTTTTTTAATAATAATAATATATTAATTAAAAGTACAACAACAATATTCTCATTAAAAACATAATAGAGTACAATATGTCATTAAAAACACAATATATTAATTAACACATATATATAATATATATTATATATTTATGTAAAATGTATTACATATTACATTTATGTAAATTAAATTTTGATGGAAAAGATAATATTCTTTTTCACTTATTTCATGAGCTATTTTTTTAATTTATCTATTTTATCTTTTCATCATAATTAGTTTAAGTGATTGTAGTTTTCATTTTCATTGTCAGGTGGCTCTAATTAGCTTAGGTGATTTTAGTTTTCATTTTCATGGCAGATTGAATAGTTGAAAATAGTTTTGAAGGACAATCCTTTGTTGTTAACTAGAAAGGGTTAATCCCATATATATATATATAAGGTGAAGTTTGGATTCAGATATTCTACGGCTGGATGCATTGTATATTGCTAACTCGTGCTTTTCCCTAGAAGAAACAAAAACAAATGGAGGCAGCAGATAGTTAGTGATGTGTTTAAAGCGTGTAGTGGATGCATCGTAGCGCATGCTTTTCCCTATAAAAGACAGAAAGATACGTCACTGTGTTGTTCTCTAATCATAATGGTGCCTAAGAAAGATGGAAGATGGAGAATGTGCATTGACTACCATGCCTTGAACAAAGTCACCTTCAAGAACAAATATCTGCTGCCATGGATTGATGACATGTTGGACCAATTACAACAATCCAATTTATTCACCAAGGTGGACCTCACATCAGGTTACCATCAAATAAGAATCAAAGTAGAATATGTGAGGAAGACATCATTTAAGACAAGGCAAGGTTTGTATGAATGGTTAGTTATGCCTTTTGGTTTATGTAATGCACCCACAACTTTCTCATGCTTGATAAATAATGTGGTGTGTCCATTTATTGCCACATTTTTAATAGTATATCTAGATGACATACTCATATTCAACAATAGTTTGTAAGAGATCATATCACATGTGACATAGGTACTAGAGACACTAAAAAATAATCAATTAATTGTGAATTTGAAGAAACATGGATTTTTGGATAACAATCCTTGATTTATTTGGGACACATGATAGATGGTGGAGACTCGAGGGTGGATGTTGACAAGATTGTAGCCATTAGTGAATGACATATTCCTACCAGCTTGACTAAGTTAAGGCTCTTCATGGGAGCAACTCAATACTTAAGGAAGTGCATAACAAACTTTTGAACAATAATTGCATCATTGCATGCCATGAGGAAAAAAGGGAAGAGTTTTTATTGGGGTAAGCCACAATAATGGTCCTTCAAAGAATTGAAGAGTAAGATTAGCAATGTGTCAATTTTAGTCATGTGCAATTTGCAACTACGCTTTGATTTGGAAATAAATGCAAGCATGTATGCTTTAGGGGCAGTTCTTACAGAAGGAGGAAGAATGATACATTATCAATCCAAGTTATTTCATGGAGAAATGTTGAACTACCCCACATATGACAAATAACTCTTCACTATTGTGAATGCGGTGAAGAAGTGGAAGCACTATCTCTTGGGGAAAAAGACCATCATACACATTGACCATCAACCTCTACAATACCTACAAAGCCAAAGTAAGCAAGTGAGGTGGTACAAACAGATGGGATTTTTACAATAATTCCATCTACTAACCAAATACAAGAAAGAGGCTACAACTAGGCTTGTCGGAGCTTTCTAACCCCATTGAAGAACATTAAAGAGTGTGGTATGTTAGTATAACTCAACCCCTTCAATCATGATCTGGAAAGTGAAGGTTATCAAAGAGATGAAGATTTCAAAGGCATGTACTAGTAATTGAAAGAAAGATCAGTTGCTGAAATGAAAAGGAATGAATACCATCTCCAAAATGGGATGTTGTACAATCTATACAAGTTATGCATACCACAAGATAGAAGGACTCAATTGATAAGAGAATATCACACTTCTAATATAGATAGGAATTTTGGCATGACAAAGACAGTGGAAAATCTATAGAGGTATGTGTATTGACTGAAGATGCAAGAGAAGGTGACAATATTTTTTAGGGGTTGTGTCCTTTGCAACACTATCAATCCTAATAACATGAAAATTGGGTTTCACATGCCACTGCCTATACTTAACAAACCTTGGGAGAGCATCTCCATAGACTTTGTTGGAGGTTTTCCCATGTAATGGAGAGGCCATGATTACTTGTTTGTAATTATGGACCAATTCAACAAGATGTGTGTTCCCATTCCTTGCATGAAGACCATCATTGGACAAGAAGAAACTAAGTTGTTATTCACACAAGTATGGGTACATTTTGGATTTCAGCTCCATCATATCTAACCGTGATAGTAGGTTCCTAGGAATATTTTGGAAAACACTTTGGGAAAGGATGGATACCAAGCTTGGGTTTTCCACTATGTTTTATCCCAAGACTAATGGAAAAACTGAAGTTATATCAATAATCATATGGAGACATTATCCCAAGACTAATGGAAAAACTGAAGTTATATCAATAATCATATGGAGACATGGGATGAACAACTTGTGTATATTCAACACTCATACAACCAAGCACTCCATTCTTCCAAAAAAAAATCACTTTTTGAAACTTGTTTTGGCTATCTACCTCAAACTTGTTTTGGCTATCTACCTCCCCCACCCTTTGACATTATGTATGGGTGAAAAGGAATAAGCAAAGGTGAATGGACACGTGAGGAAGGAAAACATATTTGTTGAAAGGATCCAACAGATACATTTGAAAGTCTATGAGAAGCTTGAGAAAAGCTGGTAGGAGTATAAAGCTAGACATGACTAGCATAGAGAAGATCATAAGTTATGTGTTCGAGACAAGGTGTAGCTTAATCTCCACAAGGAACACATACAAGGAGAAACAAAGAAACTTAAGCCCTTTATATATGGACTCTTCAACATCCTTGAGCAAGTAAATGAGAATTATTTCAGATTGAGACTTCCTCCTTATATGTAGACCAGTTTTTTGATGAATGTGGAATATTAGAGGTTTTTCTAACCTTCCATTCTATATGGAGAAGAGGACCATCAAGTTCTTCTCATCACAAATAACCTAAATAATTGTCCTCTCTACTTAGTTTGACTATGCCTCCAGCCTATACAAATCCCGTTACATGGAGAACCTCAACGATAATGTTTTCAAGCACAACCCTAAACTCTGAGCAATCCTTATCTCTAACATGTTTAACTACATGGTAGTCCATGGATTTCCACCTTCTTGGACCTCCAATATCATCCACCCCATCTACAAAAATGGGGACCGAAATGATCCTAATAGCCACCACACTATTATGGCTGGTCATACCTTGGCTAAGAACTTTGACATAGCCTTTGTCTCGACCATGTATATATATTTCCCTAGGGAGTTGCCAATGCTTTGAAAGGTGTCATCGCTCCAGTAGTGAAGGGGAAGGTGAAGACGATGCACCCATACTAGAACTATTGAGGGAAAACTATGCTCGAGACTAAATTTTTGGGTTCAATTGTTCGGGTACATACCTTGGGAGCCAAAGAAGTAAGGTTAATTTCGAAAATTTAATTCTCTATCCTCCTTTGTCTCAAACAAGAAGGCATAAAAGCATCTATCACAAAAAAAATATGAAGTTTCTTTTGATCAAAACCTTACTATTGTTATGCAACCACGTCGCCATGGCTTTGGTAGTGGGCCATATGCCAGTAAATTGACCGATGACACCCCTTTCAACAAGGGTGATAGCCTTGTTCCTAGATGCAATAGGAGGAATATTGCCTTCGAAAACTTTCTCAGTGTGCTTGACAAATCTAGGCGGGAGAACCTTTAAGGGTTTTTGATAGGAAGAGACTATGGCTTGAAAGGCCATCGCCTCTAATTCTAGAGGGGATTGAGACGCCCCCATAGAGGTTGAATCCACGAGGAAACACAAAACAAACCAGACGATTGTGTGCTAGGGTTTTGGCTTAGACTTAATATACACCCTTGTTCTTTTTATAATAATTAGGATAATTTATATCATTGCGAGGAATTTTTTTTAATATAAATAAATTAGTTATGAAAGAAATTGTATAGAACATTACAAGTTGTTATCTATCAAAATAAATCTTAAATAATTGTGAGTATTTGTGTGAAATTGATTGAACAAAGTTACCATATAATTGAAAGTATTTGTCTAAAACTTTAATTATGTCTTGAATTTGTTTGAACATTTTTTATAAAGTGAGTATAACATTGTCTACTTGCAAGTACACTGATAACTAAGATTAAAAATATCATTTCGTGAGTATACTTATTTATGTAATACCTCTTTCATCATTTTTCTTCTTTCATACCTGTTATCCCATAGCCTAGGGATAACTGTCTCAAGGCCCACAGTTCCTAGACATGGAGTACCGAGAGCCATATTGACTTGAGCCTGGATTTGGAGGGCCCATCCTTCTTCTTCAGCGCTTCCATTCTGTCAGTAGCAACAATATCCATCCCATCGGTCTGGTCCTGAAGCAACAATAGGTCTTTCTCCATGAGGTAATGAGTCCGAGTATCATGGTATGCGTCACTCTGATTCTCAAATCATTTGAATATGTTCATTTAATTCTCTTTTGCTTCATGACGCGTGCTTGGACTTTATGCCTTTTGACTTGTCCATACCTGGGGGGGATGACAGAATGCCCTAGAAAGTTTGTTCCCTTAGGAGTGAGTTTCCATTGGGTGGGTTCATGAAAGGTCATCGTCCATTTCCATTTCCACCATAATTATCACTTTTCATCATCTTCCCTCTCATCTATCCCCTGCATTGGTTCGGGCATTGGGTTTGCCAAGCTAGAAAAGGGTTATACCTTTCCTTGTGGGAAGAAGGGGATAAAGGCCAAGGGGGTAAAAGTAGCTGGCAAAAGATAAAAGCCAAAAGATCAAAACCTTCAGGTGCTTCACACAGGGATATTCGAGAAAGCAATAAAAGGATTCTCGGTAAGAAAAAGGAGGAACCCATAAAACAAATAAACTCAAGACCTAGTTGGAGGATAGAGGTCTCATCACGAGCCAACCTATTAGGTCCATGGGCATGTAGCGGTATGACACTACCATTTAGTTGGTCACCATGTCAGGGTAGTGGCTCTTGGTAGCATAGCCAAGAGAAAGGGGGTCTCATCACGAGCCAACCTTTTCATCTCTGTGAAATGCTTGTGGGTAACACTGTCACCACTGGTCACCATGCTAGGGTAGTGTCCCCCAACTATTCTCTTGAAATAAAAAGAAATAAGATGAAAATTAAAAATGCATTGAATGGGCTAGGAAACATTTGCATCCATCACAAGGTGTAGCTCACCCTCTTCAGAGGCACCCACAGGTAATCCCTACATTTCCCTGTCATCACTGCACCCCTTGCCCAAACATCCCCATGCCATCTCATACGCTTACATGACCTAGATTGGTCTTCAGCTGGAAACATACCACATCTAAGGAGGATTAGCCCAATAGGACGTCCTGAAACCCTCTCCAAATTTGGCTTGTAGAATAGCATAACGTCTTTGAGCACTTGTCTGGGAAAGGGGGGTTTTATGCACATGTTTGGGTAACTTAATTATTAGATGTGATTGAAATTTCTATGATCCCTGTGACTTATGATCCCATGGAGGGCGTACTTGTTGTTGCTACAAGACCATGCCTGAAAGACAGGTACATATGGGGAGATTATTGGCTCGAACCTCCGTAGGGATAAAATCCCACTAGATGGGTGCTGAGACCCCAGTCAGGGGCAAACATATACCAGAGGCTTGCACCAGAGAGAGAGGAGGATGTTCCACCATAGACAACTTGGTAGGCCTGGACCCAGGGGGGTCTTGCCCTCTCACCATGATGTTGGCCCTTGAAGGCCCTTGACATCATCATCCAGAGCCTCAACGTCACCCGGTTGAGGTATCCAGCTTGAGGATGGCTTTGGTTGGCACGTGTGGCAGTTCCATAGGGTTTTTGAGCCCCAACGTTTCACTTGGAGGGCTAATGTTCTAACAAGGAGGCTAGTGTCACTCTAGGAGGGGCATGATGTCACCCTAAAAGCTTAAATTAGGGTTTTATTTGAAAAATTTGTGTAAAATTGGATTTTTCATGTAAACTGGCAATGTCAACCTTTTTGACCTAATTTTGTAATTAAAGGTCATTTTGATTGTACAAATAAGGGATTTTTCCCTTGTATATTTTCATCATTCTTTCACTCACACAAGTGAGGTTTGAAATTCAGCTCCCTTAGGGTTTATTGGCTGAAATTAAGTGGTGCACAACTCTTGGAGGAGGCTTATATTGGTGTTTTTTTTGGCATTTTTCTTGGTGGAAAGTCTTCAACTAGGTTATTTGCTAGATTATTCTTAGTGAATGTAAGTGAATTTCTACAATTCTTCTCTACTTTGAATGGTTATAGTACATTTACTTTGCATTTTACTAAGATTATGAAATTGCTAGCTTAAAACCCTAGGAGATCAAGCACATGTTATTGTCCCTGTCTTAATAGCTTTTCACCTACTAGATTTTGCTAGAAATCCTATCCTTTGAAGCATTGTGCTAGAGCCCTACCATTGTAGCACTCTAGAATCATTTGCTTCATCAATCCTTTATTTAATTCAAGCTTGAGCTAAATAAGAAGGAAAATCGCTAAGGCCTAGGTTTACCTACTTCCTAGTAGTCGTTTTCCTTCTAGGGTTTGTTGATTGAGGCCTTGGGTTACCAACACCTCAACCATCATCCCTCTTGTCCTTAGCTCACACATTATCATTTGACTCCTTCAAGATTGTCGTTGCAAAAGTGACTCCATTAGCCTTAAAGACACTGATCTAGACCTTATATTTGATTGGTTGATGAGAACAACCCTTAAATATTTTACCTCAAACTATTTGCTAACCTTTCCTAACCCTAGATTATGCTAATCTACTAACATTCTTGTTGTTGTTACAAAAGTAAGCTACATCCAATTATTACAGCAGTAAAAGCTCCTAAAAGCAATTACTAAAGTTGATTTTTGCATTGCCTCATTAGCTTCTGACAAGTGCTAGCCTATTGCTATTGTTAGATTATCATTTTGGGTCATTTTGAGCTTATTTAAGGCATTGATTATGAACCATCATCATATATACATTATTGTTAAAAAAATTCTGTTTGTTTCATCTTATATCAACTTAATGTTTTCATTGACAAGTCCAAGGTTTTATGAAGCACTAACATCAATTGTACTTGCAAAAGTAGTGTTTTCTTGTTGCTTTGTTCTCGGCAAGTACACTGAAGCATATCATTGCTTCATTTGTTAAACCTTTGGGACTTTTTGATCGGTGTGACTTGTGAGAGGGGATAACTTTTCTCGATACCTCAACCTTTGCCTTCTCAAACCCCTAGGTCATCGGGGATGTCTCCCATGGGCTTCATCCCTAAATAGAAAGAGGTGTCTTATTAAGGTGACAATGATAGGACAACCTCCTGTTACACCAATTTTTCCTCCACTAGCCTTTCCCTTTTGGACAAGTACAAATTGTGCGATAACAATACCAAAACATATAAAAATAAAATAAAGTTTGTGACATGATTGTGAATATATGCGACTCTAGTATAAATGCACACCTTCAACTCCCATCCTCCCATAAGTGAAGTTGTGCACAATTGCACATCTTCACAACTTAGGAGAGTCAGAGTGAAGGTGTGTATTTGTGCAAAATGTCCCCTCCTTAATGATGGGGGGTGAAGGTAAACATTGTGCACTTGGGAGGGTGGAAATGGGGGGTGAGGTTGTGCATTTGTGTAGAAAGCACCCCTAGATGCTGGGGAATGAAAGTATGCATTGTGCGCATATGCAAACCTTCATCGCCCAACCACCCACTCTCCTAATGTTTGAAGGGAGATATACTATGAACAAAATTATATTGTTATTTAGTTAATGGAAGTGCAATCCCATCTAGTAAATTATTAAAAGGTCATGGAAGAAGACTCGTGATTTTGGGTAGAGTTAATCTCTTTTTTGAATTATAGTTTTAAGATTTCAAATTATCTTCAACCTTATTTTAAGTGACATTGTCAAATCCTTCCATCCAATTATGGTATATGGATATGTTAGAAGTAATTGGAAATTTCTCAGGATTTTTTTTTAATAATCACTCAAGTCAAATTAGTATGGGAAGTTTGACCAATGCCAAAATCTATGTAGAATTTGATTTCAAGGATCAAGTTTGTGTAAAGATAGATTGTTTGAAGGAAGCTTGTGCAAAGGTAAATGTTTATCTAACTAAGAAATGAAAACTAACAAATCCAATGTATCACAAAACCCAATGATGAAGCCAAAAGAAAAAGAAATTAGAAACATTCAAATCTATAGCTCCAATAAAAGAACATATTCCACCCTCTAAAGGAGATGCCCTTGATAAGGGTAGAAACATGACCAAGGAATCCCCATCTTAATTCTTTACACGTCCCTTTGTCAATGAAGGGTAGACATGAATCAAATATTCAAACTAGGAAAGCGGACTAACCCCTTCACTCAATCCAATAATGCAGTAGAATTAATATAGGAAAGGGAACTAACCCCTTCACTCAATCCAATAATGCACTAGAATTAATATTGTTTAAACCTTCACTATTTGGAGTGAAATCTTATGGTTCAATTTGTCTCATGATAAATTTAGACTATTGTTTCTTTTATTTATGTTTGTACACTTAATAATAATGATATGTTTTTTTCCATAATATATTTGGTATAGGATTTAAAAGGGTTCTACTCATATATTTATTTACTACTAACTCAATACCAAAGGTTTCATTAACAATAGTTAGAGGTTTCATTAATAATATGTAAGTTATCTTTGTGTTTATTTATATGTTTTTCAATAATTCTAGAAAATCATATTTCTATAATAAACATATTAAATTTATACTCAACCAATGCAATAAAATTTTATCACCTTAATTTAAAAGAATAATAAAGAATACAAAACAATATCATAATTTATAAATTAATTTTATTATTTTTGTTATTATACCAAATTATTACAATAATAACCCCTTACTTTAACACTGTAAAATAATAATAAATACAAAACAATATCATATTTTATAAATTAAAATTTTTGTTATTTATTTTAAATCATTATAATAATAATAATTACATTAGTGAAATATAATGTTATTTTCAAATATATAATGATAAATATAGTCCTTAATTGTTTTATTCAAAGTAGTAAAAGTTTCATGCAATGAATTGTTGAACAAGATGTTCAGATGCTCATGGATGAAACACATGATTGATTATTATAGGTTATCTAAAACACATGCTTGATTTATCATTTTAAATTATTATTTTTTTAATATTTGTTTTATTTTTTATTTGGTTATTATAGGTTATCTAAAACACATTGTTGATTTATCATTTTCTTAATATTTATTTTGTCTTTTTATTTTTCAAATAAAAAATCAATATAAATTAGATTCTTATCCTATCACATGAATAATTAAAATCATAAAATCAAATAAAATATAATACATATAAATTACATCTTAATCACTAAACCTGAAAATAAAATAACTTAATAACAAATACATAAAATAACTTAACAAAATTAGGCATGTATGTAATTATAGCTATTTAAATTTATTATAATGAATCTTCATATTCATATATGTGATTATGTATTTTTTACAACATATTTTTAAAATTCTCAATGAACATTGAATTTAAGAAAAAGCAAATTTCATATCTTTGTATCTTTGCATTTTATTCACATTCCATTGTATTATATTTACATTTCATTGCACTAATATATCTAGGTTTGTTTTATTGTTTTATATTTTAGTTTGTTTTATGTTTTGGTTTTTTAAGTAAGAATTGGTGATACAAATTTGGATAAAATTGCAATTTTCTGTTATTTAAATTATATTTCTGAATTATATAAATTTAATTGTTCAAATCTCAAATCTCAAATTTTTCAATCAAAGATTTTTTTTGCCAAATTTAAAACTAAATTAAAAAAAAAAAAAAAAATTCACCAAAAATACCAAAACTTAAAACTTCATTGTTTGTATCTTTGCACCCTATTCACCTTCCTTTGTATTGATATATCTAGATTTGTTTCATTGTTTTATGTTTTGTTTTTTTTAATACTATTTGGTAACATAAATTTAGATAAAATTACAATTTTCTGTTGTTTAAATTGCTTTTCTCAATTTTACAGATTTAATTACTCAAATCTCAAATCTGCTAATCAAAAACTTAAGACAAAATTTAAAAAAAAAATCCCAAAAATACCAAAACTTAAAATATGGCCACATATCTCAAATCTGTTTATTTTATTTAATTGAACCACCAACCCACATACCATAAACCATGGTTCGTATTTAATTGAAGTACCCTGATTTTCGCGCCGGTCGTTTTCGCTCGGACAAAGGTGTCGTGCCTGTAATTAATAGTATTCGTGCCTGTAATTAATGGCACAAATTTCGATCAGTTCTTTTCCATCATCAACCAACTTTTACAAAAATCATTGTCATTACCATTACACGTTTTCCCTTTTTCGGAGTTTTTATTTTTTTAAATCCCCTTTTTTCGGAGTTAACACTCTTCTTCATGACTTAAATCATCTCGATGCAATGAAATGGAAGGCTAGCCTAAACTCAAACCTTGACAGTGTGAAGTTGAAGGGGGGCGATGTGGGGGCTTGACAGTGTTTTATGTCTGGTCTCAGTCTTCATTTTCATGGATATTGAGTAGAAGCAGGAACAACAGCTATAGAAATTAAGGGCGGAAATAAGCTAATTGAATGGTGATTGGTGTTGTCAAAGGACATATGTTCAATGAAATTTTCAAATCTTTTCTTTCAGGTAAGTAGGAGTTATTTCGGAAACTACCTGGTATGGGATTTTTACTGTGGTGTTTTAACTTTCGTAGCAATGCCCAGGATTGCCACTTAGCATTTTTAATTTAAAATTTTCAAATCTTTTTTTTCAGTAGAAATTATTTCGGAAACTACTTGGTCTGGGATTTTTACTGCGGTGACTTAGCATTTTTAATTTAAAATTTTCAAATCTTTTCTTTCAGGTAAGTAGGAATTATTTCGGAAACTACTTGGTCTGGGATTTTTACTGCGGTGTTTTAACTTTGGTAGCAATGCCCAGGATTGCCACTTAGTATTTTTAATTAATTAATTAGGAATTATTTCGGAAACTACTTGGTCTGGGATTTTTACTGCGGTGTTTTAACTTTCGTAGCAATGCCCAGGATTGCCACTTAGTATTTTTAATTAAGTGAAATTAAGATTATTTTGGAAACTTCACTTGGTCTACAAGTTTTGCGGTGTTTTTAACTTTCACGTATGATGCTCAGGATTGCCATGAGTGTACAATTAATTAATTAGGAGTGCTGGAAACTACCTGGTATGGGATTTTTACTGTGGTGTTTTAACTTTCGTAGCAATGCTCAGGATTGCCACTTAGTATTTTTAATTAATTAATTAGAATTATTTCGGAAACTACTTGGTCTGGGATTTTTACTGCGGTGTTTTAACAGCAATGCCCAGGATTGCCACTTAGTATTTTTAATTAATTAATTAGGAATTATTTCGGAAACTACTTGGTCTGGGATTTTTACTGCGGTGTTTTAACTTTCGTAGCAATGCCCAGGATTGCCACTTAGTATTTTTAATTAATTTATGCTTTTCAACAAGATTTCTGTGGTGAGGGTTTATTTATGCTTTTCGGTTTTCTTTCGGGTGTGGATGCCAATATTAGAGTTAGTAGAATGAGTTTTGATAAATTTAGTGAGGTATAATGCTCAGTGTAAATCCATTATATAGAAATGATAGATTTACTGTAAAATCTATTTTTATAAGCTCAGGAAACATTTATTTTTACAAGCTCAGGAAATTGTAAAATCTATTGATTGTATTTTTTTAAATTGTGTGCAGTAATATCTGTACATTTTTGCAAACATTAATTTCTATAGGTGATTACTCAGAAGAGGAAAACTTGCCATAAAAACATATGGTGCCGGTTCTTAGGACGCTCCATGTGTATTTGGTAGAGTTTTTTTTTCCAATTATTTATTATCGCTTCATTGTAATTTGCTTATGTGATTTTAGTTTTCAGTTTTCATTTGCAAGGGTTAGTGTGGCTCCGATTCCTTTCTCTGATTCCCGTTTTCATTTTCATGGCAGATTAGATTAAAGGAGTAGGTCGTTTTGGAAGATAATGCCTAGGTTATCAATTACTATATACCTAGAAGTTAGTAGGTGAAGTCCATTCATTGTGTCAACGCACATTTTTCCTAAAAAAGCAAAAAGGCAATGAATACAAATGGTGTTTAACCTTGCTTTTCTACAAAGGAAATAGATATAATGAATTAAAATAGGTTAAACTATTCATTTACCTCTTTATTTATCAGTTAAATGTTAATTCAGGGGAACCATGTTTATATATATATATATATTATGGTGTCCGGAAAAACTAAGAAAGAGGTTATATTCCAAAAATGAAAAAAAAAAAAAGATTTTTGAAGTTAAAGAAACTCTTTTTAAATGTTTTCCATTTCAAAGATGTATGTAATACATCATCTAATAAATATATAAGTAAATATTAACATAAATATTTATAAAAATAATATTATTAATTAATTATTTTAAAATTATGATGTTTATATTAATTAATAGTGTCCATCTTGAAAAGAGAGTAAAATACACATCATGGTTCGTACGTACATGCAAAAGGTAAATAGATTTTCCAGCCCTAGCCTAGTCCCAAAGGTGGCGTGGCATCCATCCAAGCCATTTGCATATGGCAATTAATGGCACAAATTCCAACCAGTTTCTTCTTCCCTTCACTAACTTAAAACAAAATTGATCACCATTGCCTCCTGAATTACTCTCTGCAATCTTCAAGCAATGAAATGAAAGGTAATGATTTCTTTTCTTTGTGTAATTCATGAGAGAAGAGATACACAAAATAATAATTTGTATTGCTCTAAATAAATAGAAATATATCACACTTAAATAAGTGTTGTGAGATCCAATTTATTTCATTCTTGGAGGGAGAGGTTGAGAGAATCTCTCAACATCCTCCAGCAAACCCAATCCAATCCCTAAACTCAAGTATGTAGCATTAATTAGGCATTATCTCTAACAACTTAAACCACAAAATAGTTTGTATTGAAATGGAATGAAATGGAAGAAATTATTTATTTATAGGAGCAGGCATGGGGGCCCTTGAATATGACAACGTTTTAATTGGGGTTTCAGTTTTCATTTTCATGGGTATTGAGGTTGAGGAGGAGCAGGGGAAACATCTATGGAAATTAAGGGCAAAAATAGGCCTAGTGTGGCGGATAGAAATTGAATGGTGACTGAAGGTTTAAATAATTCTATGTAACAACTCCTCAGATTGCATTGTCGTTCAGTTTATTCCTTGTTAGAAGACACAATGCTCAATGGAAATCTCATTTTTCTGTTCCAACTTCCAGGTAATTAGGAATTATTTTAGAACCTTTTGTTTTGAGTCTTTTAATTCAAGTGGTTATGATTTTATATAAAAAGTGTATTGTTTTTGCTTTACTAGGAGTGCTGGTTGATGTAAATAAAACCACTCTTCCGGCAGACTCTGTTAATAGATAGGACTTCTTCCTCGCCACCCTTCTTTCTGGTTTTTAGTACCACTAGCTTGGAGATCAACTTTTGATGTAAACCCGGCCTTGGAACAGAAGTGAAAAAGCTCAACTTCCCCAAAAAGGTGAAGACTTCTTCCTCGTATCTTCATCCTTGACCTCTAGCCACTCCATAGGTAAGTACTTCTATTTGCAGTCTTGTACTTACATCCTCTGAATGATACTGCACTCAAAATTATTTTTATTTTTATTAATTTGTGCTTTATCATTTCTTCATGAGTGGGTGTGCATACCTGGTTGATTTTTATTTTTATTAATTTGTGCTTTATCATTTCTTCATGAGTGGGTGTGCATACCTGGTTGGGTGTGCATACCTGGTTAGGTGTTTCAATACATGTTAAAGGTTTATAACAATATATTCATAAAAAGTCTAATAATAATATCATAAAAAATTTAATAATAATATATTAATTAAAAGTGCAACAACAGTATTTTTGTTAAGAATAAAAAAGTTTAATAATAATAATATATTAATTAAAAGTACAACAACAATATTCTCATTAAAAACATAATAGAGCACAATATGTCATTAAAAACACAATATATTAGTAGCACATATATGTAATATGTATTACATATTTATGTAAAATGTAATACATATTACATTTATGTAATATGTATATATAATATGTATTACATATTACATATATGTAAATTAAATTTTGATGGAAAAGATAATATTCTTTTTCACTTTTTTCATTGCTGCTTGAGCTACTTCATGAGCTACTCTCTTAATTTATTTATTTTATTAAATTCATCATAATTAGTTTAAGTGATTCTAGTTTTCATTTTCAATGTCAGGTGACTCTAATTAGCTTAGGTGATTTTAGTTTTCATTTTCATGGCAAATTGAGTAGTGGAAAATAGTTTTGAAGGACAATCCTTTGTTGTTAACTAGAAAGGGTTAATCCCATATATATATAAGGTGAAGTTTGGATTCAAATATTCTATGGCTGGATGCATTGTATATTGCTAGCTAGTGCTTTTTCCTGGAAGAAACAAAAGCAAATGGAGGCAACAGATAGTTAGTGGTGTGTTTAAAGCTTGTAGTGGATGCATCGTAGCGCATGCTTTTCCCTATAAAAGACAGAAGCATACATATGTAGGTGGCTTGTTTTTACATACATCTTCCCTAATTTCTCTGCTCTGGACTGTGTGGTGCGTTCATCTGTGTGTAGTCCTTGTTGTCTATTTTCTATTAATGTTTTATTTTTAGTTTCTAGTGAGGAGAGCTTTTCACTGGTTTTTTTTTTTTCTTTTATTTAATTTTACTATATCTGTAATATTTAATTTTCATGATGAATGGACTATAATTTTATTTGTAATATTTAATTTTCATGATGAATGGACTAGAAATTTAACAGAATATTGGAATGCTTACTTTTAAATCTGGAAATTGTGTAATTGAATTTTGCATCCTTGTTAATATTCAATTTTGGAATGTCTATTCTTTATTAATATCTTCTTATGTGTTGTTATTTGTTTGAATATCATTAATGGAGAGGTTTCCATGGATTTCTTACTTTCCTTTTTACAAATTCTTATGTGTTGCATTTCATTTCATTTAATTTCTAGGATGATTGTGATTAGAAATTTAGCTGAATATTGGATTGTCTTTGCATAAATTTAATATGGAATGTTTACTCATGGAGATTAAAAGTCAGGTTAGATTAGATTTCAATTTCGAATCCTCATCAACTGTCTGATTCTGATATGCAATTCATATATGCAATTCATAGAGAACAAGTTTGCATTGTTATATTCTATTTCTTTTGATTTTTTTAATATGTGTTTTCTTGGTGCAAAACTTTTAGAAGAAAGAATGTTTTCATGATTATTAAGAATTTCATCTTATCTCTATTAATAAGAATGTTTCCATGCTTTCTAAGATTTTCATGATAAACTTTTCTATCTAAATAACAACAATGATGAAGAATATCTAAATAACAATGATAGAGAATTTATATTGGAATGGTTACTTAAGTTCTTCTTGTTAATTTGTTTATAGAAATTAATTACTATGTTTAAGTTCTTCATTTAAACTATATTATTAGTCATCTTGATCTTTTTCTTCTCTATGAAATTTGTGTTATTTCTTTTTTGTTATGAATCTTTGTATTCCTTCTTGTGAAATGTTTATTCTCTCTTATTATCTAGTTATATGTTGTAAATGTATCCCTTATTGTTCTATGTATCTCTGTCTATTATGCATTCTCTTCTACTTATGTTCGAGTCATGGTCCATGATCTACTTATGTCAGTGCCATGGTTCATCATGAACATGTTCTCTATTTGAACAAGTTTCCTCTTATTTAGTTGTTGTTGTGATACATGTGATTATAAAATTTAGTAAAATATTAAGGTGTTGATTTTAGGGTTATTGTTGAATGTTGTAAAATTTTAAAATTGTATTGATATAAAAGATATAAATAAAATTCAAAATTGACAAATAAAATAAAATGTGTTTATTCATTTATTTTTGTTTGCTAGCTTGTGGTATCTAAGCCTTCAAGATCATCTCGGTCACTACTCACACCAATTTTTAAAGTGACTAAATTTTTTTGGGTGTTTCTTCTGACTACCACTAGTTTCTAACATGTCAGTCTTATAAAAGGCAACCCTCTAAATCCAATCACACTAAAGGGATTTGACAAATTAAATATGTTTATCAAATTGTACAAGTTTTCATCATTGATGTATCAACTTAAATATGTTTATCAAAATATACAATTTAAGATGATTTTTTTTAATTGGTTTTTAAAGTTAGATGTGTTTATCCCATTGTACAACCTTTTCCCATAAAAACTTTCCCAAAGGACAACCATTCTTATATAATTAATGAATTATCTCTCAGGAATGACTTTTGTTTCTCGGCTAGTTATGCTTTACTTATATTTATTTGTTTACAGTTAGGGTGAAGTAAAATCATTTAAAAATGTTTGTAAAATATGTTGATCATGCAAAGTGGAAAACAAATTTGTGAAAACATATAGGTAATGTGAGGAAAATGATTTTTTTTAATTGTTTTTAGTTAGTTATACTTGTATTTATTTTAATTTTTTTGAAAGTTTATGTCTAAATCTTGATCATTTCTTCCCATCAATTCTATCCATGTAAATAATGGTGTAAATGTCGATTAGTTCTTCCCTTCCTTTCGCACCATTTCTTTTCATCAATTCTATCACTGTAAATAATGGTGTAAATGTCGATTAGTTCTTCCCTTCCTTTCACCTTCTTACCGAGTTAATACCCTTCTTCAAGCAACAAGCAATGAAATGGAAGCAGACTTTTTTTTTTTTTCATAACGGAGACCCACATAACTAATGACCTCCTTTGGAGGGGTTATTTAGTATTGATGTTCACTGTGAGTTCCAATCATTCATTCTCTTCTATTTCCGTTTTGTGACCCCAACAATGGAATAGAAAGGTTTATAGCTATATCATAACGGAAAGAGGCCAGGCTTGGCAAATAGAAACTGAAGGTGTTTGAAGATTTCTAGAATTCTATGCGAATGAGTGTTCATTCCTTCGTCGAAAGGGATGAATGTTCAATGACAATTTACTCTTTTTTATTTTAAGTAATTAGGAATTATTTCAGAAACCTTCTGGTTTTGAGTTTCCGAATTGAAGAGGACATGATTTTGTTTCAAATGATCAATCTATATGGATAATGTGGTGTTTTTAACTGTCCTAGCAATGCCCAAGGACTACCGCTTAGAATGTGGTGTTTTTAACTTTCCTAACAATGCCCAAGGACTGCCACTTAGCATTATTTTTATTTATTTTTGCTTTCCGGTTTCTCCACGCGTGGGTGTGCATGCTAGCATTAGGATTAGGATTAGTTTTATGCATTTTAGTAAATTTACTAGCAATATGATGGCAGAAGATGCATAGCCCAAATCCATTTTAAAGATGTAAAATCTATTTTTATAAGTTAGGAAATGTATATTTAATTAATAGCATTTCTTAAAGTTTTTTGAGCAGAAATATCAGTACATAAGTTACCTTACACGTTCAAACCCCTAGTGTGTCTTATCTTAAGTGTTAGGACAGGTGGACTTGGGTTAGTGTTTTCTCATGCAAGTTGAACTTGTGAGGTGCTTACATGTGGAGTTAAGGGTTATCTTTCCTTACTAATGCAAGAGGTCCCCACCTCCTCCATTTCACTCACCCTAGTAATTAATGGTAATATTAAATCTTAAAGTAAAAGGAGAATGCAAATAAAAGATAAAGGAGAATGTCACTTTTAAATTTTTAACATTACCATTAATTGTTTCAGGATGTTTGAGAGTGGTTCCAATTTCATTGAACTTTATATGGAGAAAGTAGAATTTTAGGTCCCATTCAAAATTCAAGAGACTTAACAGTTTTCAGGATTTCAGGATTGACATGATTGCAATGTTTCCATTGGATTCTATCATGTATGAGGGTATGGAAGTGGCATTTAATTAAGGGCACCAATCCCTTTATGTACCTGGATATTGGTGACATTGATTGTTGAACTCTTCTGTCACAACCAGTGAAAATGTACCCTTCACTCAAGTATAAACTCTTTGTTGAACTCTTCTCTTTGTGAGAAGAGTGGTTGAAGGGAAAGACAAAGATGTGGGATGTGTTTCCCAATGATATGGGTTTGGACAATAGTGTTGAGTTGACGATGTCATCATTTATGTTACTAAATTAGTAACTTAGTAGTTACTAAGTTAGTACTAGTTGTATGATTGAATATATATATATATATATATATGTTGTATGATTGAATTTGTATATATATATGTGTGTGTGTACTATTGACGTGTTTCCAGGTGGCTTCAGATACTTGTATTTCAGTGTCAGTATCCCATTGTGAGGTGACTTAGATCAATGAACATCAATATTATGAATATATAGCACCCGTTTTAAGATATATATATATATATATATATATATATATGGTATTGGGGTGGGTAGAATAACAATCATTTAAACTAAATCGAATTGACAATATAAACTAAACCCTAAACCAAATTGACAATATTATAAATAATAATTAATGTAACAATTTAAACTTTTTATTAAATAATTTTTTCCCACATATTTTATAGGAATCCTATATAATAATAGTTTATAAAACAACATGAAATTCATCATTTTATAAATAATTTATTATACTTCAAAAAATAAACATCAACATAAATATTTATAACAATTATATTATTTATTAATTATTAAAAAATAATAATCACATACCATAGATGATAATTTATTATAGTAATTTATGTTCATCTTCAGAGCTTAAAATACACCATGGTTCCTACTTGCCTACAGAGAAAATAAATTCCTACTATTTCCTCCCTCCCTTCTATTAAATTTACAAAATTCATCACCATTACCATTAAGCTTGGCGTTTACCCTTTCCACGTAGTTTAATCATATGCAATCTTCATGCACTGAAATAAAAAGCATGCGTTCTTTTGCCTTTCATTACTTCAACCAATTATTCATTCTATTTTGTTTCATAATTCCTTCAATGGAAGGGAAGAGTTTATAGTAACATGAATGAAGTTGGTGGCGCGGGGTTAAAAGAGTGTTTTAATTGGGGTTTCGATTTTGGAGGGTGTAAAAGAGTGTTTTAGTTGGGGTTTAGATTTTCATATCGATGGGTATGATGGGTATTGAGGAGGAGTAGGAGCAACATCTTTGGAAATCAGGGGCATAAACTAGCGAGAGAGAAAGACTTGGCTAAGGAGATGGAAATGGATTGGTGATTGAAGATTTAGAGGATTCTATGTAACAAGGTTCATATTAGATAGTTGATCCTTCATTCCTTGGTCAAAGGATGTGATACTCTATGAAAATTTCATCTCTCATCTTCCATGTAATAAGGATTTCCCTCGACATTTTTTAATTTTAATTTTTTGTTTCCCATTTCTCCACCCGTGGGTGTGTATACCAGTATTAGAATTAGTACTATGGATTTGATAAATTTACTGTGGCGGTTGGATTTCTTGATTTATCTATTGGCTCCTCGTCATAATTAGCTTATGTGATTCTTTTCATTGTCAGAGCAACCCTGATTAGTGTATTTGAATTTTAGTTTTCATTTTCATGGTAGATCAGAATAAAGAAGTATTGGAAAATACTTTTGGGGATTATCCCTTATGAAGGGAAAATGCATCCTACGGTTCTATGCATTGTATCCTGCCTTCCCAGCGCCTGCTTTTTTTCCCACCAAAAGCAAATAAGGGAAAATGCACCCTACAACTCTATGCATTGTATCCCACCTTCCCAGGGCGTGCTTTTTTCCCTTGAAGAAACAAAAGCAAGTAAAGGCAAACAATGGGGAATGGTCTGTAGAGCGTGTAGTGGATGCATTCTATTAATATAGGAATCTGGAATGCCTATTCTCTATTAATATATTTTTATGTCATGTTATCTGTTTGAATAACATTAATGACAATGTTTCCACCGATCTCTTAGTTTCCATTTTACAAATTATTTTTTGTGTTACATTTAATTTTCATGATGAATGTAATTATAAATTTAGGGGAATATTGGAATGTTTACTCATGGAAATTAAAATCATGAAATCAGTTTGGTAATTTTGATTTCAATTTGAAATGCTCATTAGCAGTGTGACATGTGATTCACATGCAACAAGTTTCGATCTGTTATTTTCTATATTTTGATCTGTTTTCATGTTTGTTTGGTTGTCTAAAACCATTAGAAGATGAATGCTGCCATGATTACTAGAAATGCATCCTTCATCTAATCTACACTTATTTTCGAGTAGTGTTGTGCCCTTTTTCTTCAGGTTTTCGAGTAGTGTTGTGCCCTTTTTCTTCAGGCTAGTTATTGTTATGTAAGTGTGTATTCCCCTATTTTTTTTAATGCCTACTCTATATTTTCTTCTATGATCATGATCAACTTCTCTGTTTAAATAACTCTAATAGAGACTGTTTCTGCTGATTTTATTTATTTATTTTTTACAATTTCTTATCTGTAACCTTTATTTCCCAGGATGCATGTGATTAAAAATGTATTTCCCAGTATATTGGAATGGCTACTCTCAATTTGTAGTTAATTTGTTCATAGAAATAAATTGCCTTGCTTACGTTCTTAATCTTCATTGTATTACAAATTACAAGTCATTTCGTACTTTCTTTTTTCTTTATGATTATTCCTATTATACGTCGTTCATGTTTTTTTTTCCAAAAAAAGGTAAATTCCATTAGAGATGAGAAGAAGTTTACATTCTATAATTGCACAAGTGCATTCTACACCATCCAGTGGATTGGTTACTGCTAATGCATCATAAGACCGTAAATAATCTCTGAATTGGCCTCTTAGCAAAATTACAGATTTTTCTTATACCTCAAAGATTTCAAAAACATCCTGGCATTGTGTCAAATATAGCAACAACATAGCTAGGCTACAACCTTCAGCAATTTTCATGAAAATTGTCTTGTCCATAGATGAAAATGAAAAAATAACATGACTAAGCGTTATATCAGATGCTTCAACACTCTGTTGTTACGGCATTACGTTGACCAGACCAGAATTATAGATGATCAAGCATTGTTAAATGTATCAAAGTTGATCACTTTAAAAAACTGATTTGATAACCTCTTGGACCAGGCCATTCTTGGATTCTGGAACAACACCCAACTTCCAATTGTAAACCATCTTTGGATAAGGAATCAACTGCAATATTGAGTTCTCTGTATACTATGGAAGAAAGAAATGGAGTTGAAGACATTTTCCATTCTTTGGATCTCCTCAAAAAATGGGATAAGAAACAAGTTTCCCATTCTAATTTTTCCACTCATCCAGTGTATTACAACCAGAAAATCACCAAAGATCTACAATTTGTGATCAATCCCTCTCTGATGCTAAAGATAACAACAATTTTAAATCTGGAAGTTTGGCGTAGTTGTTAGAATCTCCACTCAGGCTGGCATTGTACCGAAAGAAACAAGTATCAGATATGAATAGGGTCCCCCCTACCCCATAGATGGGAGGATTACCCTCACTGGCACCATTAAAATAGCCCAAGACCCTGACTTGTCAATTGGATCATGAGTAAGTTGCTTCGTGGCATGTTCTTTGAAATGCACTTATAGCTAGCAATAATTGACCTATTTTGGGAAGCACATTAAAAGGCAGGAATGTATCTATCCTCAATTGGATCATGAGTAAGTTGCTTCGTGGCATGTTCTTTGAAATGCACTTATAGCTAGCAATAATTGACCTATTTTGGGAGGCACATTAAAAGGCAGGAATGTATCTATCCTCAAATATTCCATCATTCCTGACAAGCCAAATACCCCAGGTAATAATCAAAGGGAAGTCTTTGAATTCTTAAAGCTCTGGCTTCTTCTGCCATTAAGTGAAGCAATCTACAGTTGATTCACCTTGACAACTTCGTCTTACCCATCTCAAAGAGTCCATTTCCTCCCAAACATGTCTAGCGTATGCACATGAGATCAGTAATTAACTTATGGATTCTGCCCTGTCCTTGTTTAAAACACACCTACTAAGACCATGTATGTTCCTCTTCTGCAAAGCCTCCCAGGTAAGGGACTCTTATTCTTCATGGCCAGCCACATAAATATTCTTGCCTTCAATGGAGACCTCTTCTGCAGAGCCTTCCAGGTAAGGGATTCTTATTCGTCATGGCCAACCACATAAATATTCTTGCCTTCAATGGAGACTTCTTCTGCAGAGCCTCCCATGTTAGGGCCTTTTATTCTTCATGGTCAGCCACATAAAGATTCTTGCCTTCAATGGAGACTTCTTTTGCAAATCCTCCCATGGTAGGGCCTTTTATTCTTCATGGCCAGCCACATAAAGATTCTTGCCTTCAATGGAGACCTGATTTTCTAGTGGTTTCCAACAACATTGAATATCTTTAGGCCTAAAACTTCCAAACGTGGATTTGTATCCTAGTTGTGGAGTGTTTTACCCTAGGGTAGATTTCTTGGATCAAACCAATTCATGTTCCACCTCCTTGATTCTTACATGACTTACCTTCAGTTTTGTTGTATACTTTTCCCACAGCTCTCTTTCATGATCATTCGGTCCTAATTGGATTGCATTTTCCCACTTTTGGTGCCAAATAGAGGAAAGCTCTAGAGAGGTTTTCTAGGCTAGGTTAAAGATACCTTTCCTATGAAGAATAACAATCAGATTAGTTATGAATTTTATATCTCTCTCCACTCCACACCCAAGGATCTACTCCCATTGAAAGTTTCCAACTTTCCACACCGACCAATTCCCCACTAGTGGGAAAGCTAAGACTGTGGCCTTTCATATTATTGACACATTATGAATTCTTTTAAAGGGTATTCTGATTCATCCTTCCTTTCATACTATTGACACATTATGAATTCTCTTAAAGAGTATTTTGATTCATCCTTTTACAATGTCAGGGTAAATGTATTTCTAGATGATTACCTGGCTTTCATAATCCATCATTTGTTATGAGTCTCCAAAGGCCCATGGCAGCGAGTGTCATCCCAAATTGATGTATATTTGTAAGTTCCCATCCTCAAAGATCTTTAGGCTTTGTTATGTCTTTCCATTTCTTCAGAGGAATTCCCTCACTCTCCTTTATACCCTACAATACAAATCTGAAGCTAATTTTTTCTAAAACCCCTTTTGAAATAAAGGTTAAAGAATGCCAATAGATTGGGATTGCCTCAAACACTGATTTAACCAAAATAGGTCTCCCTCCTCTAAATAACCACTTGTTACACCATTAGTTAATTCTCCTCTCAACTTTGGCTATGTGCCATTTCCAATCATTGATTCCATTAGCATTTGGCTGGATATAAAAACCCAGGTATCTTAAACCTACTTGGAAATCCATTGTTGATAAGGAAAAAGATGTAGGATTGACTTGATTTGATCCTTTGCCGCTGGATATAAAACCCAGGTATCTGAAACCTACTTGGAAATCCATTGTTGATAAGGGAAAAGATGTAGAATTGACTTGATTTGATCCTTTTCCATGTCATTAAAAGCGACTGAAGGTTTTTGCATATTTACCATCATATATGTAATTGTACAATATAGTTCTAATATCTCCTTTAATTTAGAAGCATCTCTCCAGAATAAAAAGACATCATCCACAAAGTGTAAGAGTTCTTCCTAACCTTAATGCCTTTTAGAGATCCCATTCTTCTTGCTTCTAGTATAACTCTGGAGCCCTTTAGCTACTATCGAGAATAATAGAGATGATAAATAGCAGCCTTGTATGAGCCCTTTTGATGGTATAAATAATTCAGATGTCAATCCATTAATTAAGACTGTAAATGATACTAATGGCAAGCAATTCATTATATAGTTCACAATATGGATACAAAAGCCAATATGGATCATCATCAAGCTCATATACAATAAGTTTTCCCAGTCATATGTCTTGGAAAGATCCAACTTCAGAACCATAGCTGGTAGCTTCTTTGTTTTAGTAATAATATGCATCCTTTCTTGTGCCACTCCTATTGTGTCTTGAACTTGTCAGCCATGGAGGAGTGCAAACTGCTCCTTTGAAATTGTATCAGACATAAGTTTCTTTACACTCAAAGCTATAGTCTTTGTATTCCCTTGTGGAATATCTATTATATGTTTTCTTCTAGTTATATGTTGTTGAATTGTTATTTTGTACTTTCTTCTAGTTATATGTTCTGGTTGAATTTCTTTATGGTACGTTCTTCTAAATTTGTTGGTATCTATGTCTATTGTTTATGATCAACATATTCTTTGTTTGAACAATGTTAATGCATATTCTCTCCAACCATTAATTTCTGAGGTGCATATGATAAAAAAATTAGAAACTCTCAAAGTTGTTTAATGGAGTAAAATGCAGAGGTTGCTATAACTTTTCTATTTCTTGTGAGTGAATTGTTTTTTCTAAGAAGAATCCTTAGAGATATGGAACCTCGATGAGAAATATCACCTTAGTACTTCATTCCTCTTTATCTATGATTTGTTTGTATTTACTATTTTCATGTTCAACGAATTGTTGTTATCTTTGTCTATGTATTAGAATGTCTACTATGTATTCTCCTCTATCTATGTTCATGTCATGGTTCATGATCAACATGTTCAGTGTTTAAACAACATTGATGGAGATAGTTTCCTATGATTTTGTTGTTTCCTTGAAGCATGTGATTAGAAATTTAGTAGATTATTGGAGTGTTTACTCTTAGAGCCACGGTTAATTTGTTCTTGAAACTTAATTGCTCATGAATAGAATAGTGGATAATTTCAGTACATTGTGACATTGAGTTTTGCATTTGTTGTTTTCAATTTCTTGTGATTTAACAATTCTTATGCTATGTGGGAGGTGAAAGGCTAAGTGCTTCCAAGATGTTGTGTATTCCTTGTTGAATGTTTGTTATATGTTTTCTTTAATCATATGCCTATTCTTTTTGTGTATGGTTCTAGGAGCATGTGTTCTCTATTTGAACACCATTAATGGACAGTTTCTTTCCATTTTCTGGTTTCATTCTGCAAATTATGGGTCGATGCTTTTGCATTTGATGTTAGTCATCGGAGAATATACGAGATAAAAAATTGGCATCATATTCTCTTACATAGTTTGTTTCTTGTTATTTTTGAAAGTTTGTTCCAAGGTTTGTATCTGTTCTTACTTATTGTTGAATTTACCATCATATAAATATTGCCCCATTTAGTTGAGTTTAGAAAAGAAATAATAAGTTGGAACTTGAAACATTTAGCATTTGGATATAATCATTTTTATGCAAAGCATTGAAACACGATTTGAGAAATGTACACAGGGAGTATGAAAGGTTAATGGAGCTAAGGAGGTTTTTATATACTTGTAGAATCCTTCCAACTAATTGATGTCGTCGTTGTTTTTTTTTAACCTATGGTCTTCTCATACTTATAAATCATGCTAATATATTGAACTCCACTTTCAAAATAAAAATGATTGACAGTGAAGCATGTATAAAAGCACATTTAATCATATCCATTGATGCACCTGAGCATGTAAAACATCTTGTTTTCTTTAGTATGATGAAGTATTTATTTTGGACCTTGTAGGAAATCAACAACATACAATTGTGACTATGAAATTGATGATCAAACCATATGCTTTCAATGCGACCACAATTTTCATGTGCCCATCGCAAGAATGAAATGGGCTTCACCTTAGGGATTTATTAGCGTAGTTATAAATGTGCTTATGGATACTGTACTGATAGCTTATATCATATAGGTTATGCAATAAACACGACATCCCAAAAAAGTAAGGATTCCATCAACTACATTATACATATCCAAAGTTTCAATCATTTATTATTACTTTTTAATGATAATGTTCTACTTATATTTCTTCAACGACCCTACAAACATTCAAAGATAGAAATATCTCCATTAAAGAGTTTCATTTTTCCACAATTCTCTTGACCAAATTTCTTCTACGACCCTACAAACATTCCAAGACATAATGTTAAACATAAAGCAACCATGAAAGATGGAAAGTTAATTCTATGTGATAGAGAGCACATAGAATTTGATTGGGTTTGCAGACTTCAATATCTTGTTTTAGAGATCCCCAAGAATGGGTTATTGTTTTTGCATTGTCTTAAATTGTTGTTTTGGAGATTTTTTAGTTGTGTATCTCTGTATGGAGAGCTTACGACATTATGTGGTATCTAAGTAGGTTGATCCTGTGGTTGGGGGAGGACCAAAGAATCATTTTCCCTTGATTGAATAATCTGTGAATATTGGTGAGGTGGAAAGTTCATAGGAGGAGATCCTAGAACATTATTAGAATGATGGTGTAGAGAGAAAGATGTTGTGGAAGGCCTTGTAGAGGACGTTGATGATCTTGTAGTGATGATGAGGATAATGCTATCAATAATGGATGCCATGGAGGTGGCCTAGAGGGGAGGTATTGCCCATGTGGTGCATGACAATGATGATGGAGCAGAAATATAAACTGCAAGATAAGCACTAGAAGAACAAGTGACATTTCAAGAGAGAATGATTGGAACAATCATAGCTATTGAGGGTAAACCTATAATTGAAACTCTTCTTTATTTTGGAAGTTTAAATCTTTAGGAATTGATAGATTGGATGGGAGAAATGGAAAAGTTCTATGAATTTGAGTAAATTAGAGATCCTATGAGGGTTAGGGTTGTATGTAAAAGATTGAAGAGCTGAATGCTTTTTGTGGTGGGATACGTTGGAATTGAATAATGAAGGTAGTGGTAAAGAGAAGAGTAAAACTTAGGATAGGATGGTGTCACAGTTGAAAAGTAAAATTTTGCATGTAGATTATGCTTTAAATCTATTGATAAGTTTGTAGAATTTGAAGCAGTTAAAGATGTTAGTGAATGAGTACACTAAGGAATTTATTTGTATTAGGTCTAGACTTTGGGTAGAATGATGAGAGTCTGAAATCTATTGCCAAGTATGTGAATGGTCTAAAGTTATGCCAAATGTTTTGAACTTTCGTTTAGTGGTAGAGATTTATCAAGTAGCCTTGATAATTGAGGAGAAATTGTGGGGGAAACAACAAACTTATATAAGAGAAAAAGGGTTTAGGGCGTAGAAGAGGGTAGCACAAAGAGGATAGCACAAATAAAATCAATTTGAATAAGGTGAAGGAAGTTCTAGTAATATGGATTGACTAAGAAGATATGATGCTCGTAGAGGTCGTGGGTCCTCAAGAGGTAGAGTAGAGGAGGCAAGTTTGAAGGCATTTTCTTCAAATATGGAAGGTACTTCCATATGGTATATATGAGCATCATGTGGAGAACCTAATGCTTAAGAGAGAAAAGTTGCAACTGAATGATGTATGTTATCACCCAATCTAGCACTTGTGCAAGGCCTTCACAAGATGGTAGACTAGTTTAACATATGGAAGTAGATGTCACTGTCACATAGGCAGGTACTTCCCTCATTTTACTGAAGGAAAGAGATCCAACACAATGGAGGATTCCCTGGTGACCTGAAGGGATCCTATAGAAAGATAGAGGCAAGTCTACGCCCCCTTATCTTGGTCACTCGATTAGATAAGCTAGGTCTAGGAAAATAGAAAGGGTGGGATTGGTTATATAAGGTAATTGATTGTCGCGTGTGAAATGAGAATTATTCCAATGCATATAATAGTCAGTTGCCAAGTCAAATCCACTGCCAATCACCTCTAGACATTAGGTATCAAGTAAAAATGATTGTTGTTGTAAAATTGCAGCAGTAAACATGTATATATCAACAAAATGTATTTTGCAACAAAAGCAAGAAATCATCCCAGAAAAAAATAGTAGTTATGTCTTAAAATTAGGCCCTCAATAAGTAGATGAACATTGAATCATCAAACACTATTCCTGAGTTGATTTTACCCCAATGTTCAGTAAGTTATATGTAATCAGTTAAGCCATAATGGTTTTGAAAACCTTTTATAACAACTAGTTTTCCAAGTGTTGAGCTAGAATCAATGAGTGAATGAGGTTAGGTATCTAATTATCAAATTGATTTTAGAGGAAGAATGTTTAAGCTAACCTAGGGTTTTGATCATCACTAGCAAACATAGAGACTAGTGTTTTTTTCTTCCTCTTTGGGAAAATGGATTCAATGCAACACCTATCAAGGAGGCTAAATGCAAGCTAAGATTGAAGGTTTGAATGCCTAGGGTTATCCCCTCATAAACCTAGGTCCAAAACTTCTAGGGAAGAAATCCTAGGGTTTATCCTCTCATAAACCTGGGTGTCGTCCCCCTTCTTTTCTAGCGTCTAGCAAGGACAATGGATGGAAATAGGCTAAACCCTAAATTTTATCTTCTCATAAACCCTAGGACTTAACCTCAAAGAGAAGGTTAGGGGGATGTCCTCTCATAATCCCTAACCCTATCCTTGTATGATTCAACAAAAGTTAAGGTAGATGCAACAAGGGAAAGGGATAACCACTCTTAATCCTTCCTTCAGGTTTCACAATTTATTCAAGTAAAACAATGATAACATGCAACTATTACCTATCTAATAGAGCATTCGCCAAAATATGCCAAAGAAATAACACTTAAACATGCATGGAGTACTTACTAGCCAAGTAGCTATCATGATGAAACCCTAGTTTCATGAAGAATCCTCCAAAACAAGAGAAAAACATGCACCAAGATCACTCCAATAGTGCGCACAAGAGCTCCATAGCAAAAATAGAGAAAGAGAAGACAATTAGTGATGATGAATCCCAAGTGTGAGTTATGTCTTTGGATTGAGGTAGCGTAGGCCTCTTTATATGAGGCAAACCTAATGCTATATCCCCTCGAATACCTACAAAATGCAAGTAATTCATGATACAAGTGAGATAGGTCTAGGCCAACCCCTGAAATGGCCTTGTTATCGCACAGTTTGTAGCTAGGTCAAATGGATAGAATATAGAGGCCAAACTGGCGTAACAGGAACCTACCCCACTCAATGTCACCATAATGGGGAGGTTCTTTCTATTTAGGGAGGTCAGGCCCAGGGGAGATGTTCCCTGTAACCTGGGGTTTTGAAGAGGCAAAGATATAAAGGTCAAAGCAAAAGTCCCTCCTCACAGGTTACCACCAAGATCAGATAGTCCGGCTAAACAGCCAATAATGAAGTGTAGCCCCAAATGAGAACACTTGTCCGGAACAAGACAATAGCAAAACAATATATGAAGGCTATAATTCAATGGGTTAGTACTTCATATAACTATCTGATATCAATATATAAGCAATTAAAACAATAGATATCAATGAGATCAATGTCAATTAATATAGCAATGGAACAATATCAATTCATCAATAAATATTGAGATGATGTAGCCAACAATGTATTTAATCAATCCCTTACTCAATAAATGTTCTTAACCATCATCTAATTGCTTATCAATAGAGAATGCTACGTCAAGATGGAATAACCAAGTGTGACGTCAGCCTAATTAGGATTAGTTAGTTAGTTAGGGTTTCAAATTATAAAGGGTTTTTAAGAGTTGTTTGAGCACTATCACTTCAACGTTGGGGACCTGGGATCAGTGCCTAGGGTAGATGGAGTCAATTAGAGAGAGGACACAAAGTTGAAGGGATAAAAGGCTAAGGAAGAGAGGGAAGGGTTCTAAGGTGCTGCAATGGCAGGGCCTTAGAATCAAAACCCTAGGGGAAAGAGGCTCACTCTGGTGTTGCTTAAGCAAGGCCTCGTGCTCTTTCCTCCTTCCTTAGGTTAAACTTGGAAAAACGGCTAGCA